>JAMKPZ010001378.1:0-44003 GCA_024699675.1 Amphibolis antarctica | reverse complement strand
AATATTAAGGACAACTCTATATAAATTAATATATGGCAAGGCTTGTCATTTACCTGTGGAATTAGAACATAAAGCATTATGGGCACTTAAGCAACTAAACTTAAGTATAAAAATGGTAGGTAGTAATAGACAAGTGCAATTAGTAGAATTAGAGGAATTAAGAAACATGGCCTATGAAAGTTCAAAAATAGTTAAAGAAAGGATGAAAACATGGCATGATAAAAGAATTCTACATAGAATATTTGAAAAAGGGCAAGAAGTTTTATTATATAATTCACGACTACACTCTTTTCCAGGAAAATTGAAATGCAGATGGATTAGTCCATTTGTTGTTAAACATGTTTATCCTTATGGAGCAGTTGATTTGGAAGATCCACAGAGTCATGAAAATTTTAAAGTTAATGGTCAAAGATTAAAACATTTTATAAAATTTTCAGAGAGGAGAGAGGTAGAGTTCGTAGCATTAGAAGGAGAGTGAATTAATATAATATAAATAATATTTATATATATAAAAATATATAAATATATAAAAAAATCAAAAGAAAAGAATATAATTATTAGAATATAATGTTTGTAAAAAGAGTTTAATTTTAACTATTATTGCATTTTACTTTGAGTTGCTTTGTGGGTTAGCTAGTTTACCCATGGAGTAAGTTCAAGGGTTATCCTATTTACCCTTGGACTAGGTCGTAATATTAAAATATTATAGCAATAGCTACTTCGTGGGTTATCTAGTTTACCCACATGTTAAGTTCGAGGGTTATCCTGTTTGCCCTTGAACCAAAAGAGAAAAAAAAAAAAAAAAAAAAAAAAAAAAACTGTGATTATAAGCCACAGGTAAGTCCGTGGGTTATCTAGTTTACCCACGGACTTATGCTAGGGTTATTCCCCTCTGAACCAAATACGACTTTGTCTATTGAAAATGAAAAATTTTTAAAATGAAAGGTTTACTGGAATTAAACAAGATTAATCATTTCAATGAATTTAGAAGGGTTATTTCATAATTCAAATGAGGTTAAAGTTAATTACAATTAAGTGAACTTATTGACAGAGGTCAAAAATTCTGAACTGTAATTATTTAATTTATACAAGTGTACCAAGAATGTTTAAAAGAAATAGGAAAAGTGTAAATTCTCTAAAATGGTTTAATTCAACAAGAGTTGTGTTAATCCATTAGACTATGAACTTAAAAAGAAATTTTTTGAAAGGGATTTAAAATATTAACACTCGTTAAAAATTAAAATATGCAATTACACACACAGACTTAAAAGGAAACATACATAACTTGGAACTACAGATAGAGTACAACTATCTGAAAATATCATTTCATTAAAAGAGAGTTTAAATATTACATCACAAGAGAGCTTTCTCTCCAATTGTATCAATTTTAAAAAATATACATTAGAAGAAAGATCAATCACTATTGAGGGAATCTGGACTTTAGTTCTGCAACTTCTGCTTTTAGAGCAACTAGTTCATCTGACACAGTGTCCACCTTTTTTGATATAGAGGCTGATCCTCTCTGTTGGGATGTGGATGGTTCACTATGGAGCTATGGTGTTGGTTGATCCTCTATAGAGAATTGCTTCAAGTCTTTGGTAGTCAGTACCCTAGACTTTAATTTCTTTATAGCCCATTCTGATAAATCAGAGGAACTTGACACCAACTGGTAGATAAGATCACCATAGAATAACTTCTTTTTGATGCTTGTGATCTTGGAAATGAAAACTCTATACTAGTTCACCTGAATCTTATTAAGTACTACATATGTTGCAATTTTGACAAAGATGGACAATTCTACATCATGTCCAAATCTTTGATATATAGTTATAATCAGGATTAATGCAATCATATGAGACTTCCCATTCATTTGCTTGAGCCTATTAAATAAATTAATTTGAGGGTTTATGGCCATACAGTTCTTTATATCCTGCTCTGACCAATCTACCATTGTAGACGATTCTAAAATCTCTACACCCTCATCTTTTAATCCTAGGCTCTCATATATATATTCAGGTGTCAAATAGATTCTCACATCAGTCACATTAGAAACAAGCACCCCATTCTCCTCATGCTGATTACTATAAAATGCAGGAACTAAATTTTCAGCCTTGAAATTGTTACTTGACCTAGGGATGACTCTTAGCAGCCCCTGAAATTCTAGTAAATCCTTGATTTCATCCATGAAATCAAAGTCCACCGGTCTGCTGAAAAGAATATCATAATCCCTAATCATCTAAAATTTAGCCCTAGCTCCAGCATCTCTAAAAATCACTAGATTAGTGCCAAGCTACTGAGCCTGTTCTGCATGTGAGGGGGAGGATGGAGCTGATGCCTCTATAGTAGCTGAATGTGATTCTGTTGGTGGAGAATAGATTACCAATGCTCTATCTTCTTCTCCACCAAAGCTTGGTTGCTACTCGGCAGAAGTCTCTGTCTATCCTAAATCTAAATCCACCTACATTGGACTTGAGGCTAGAGGACTAATAGTAGCTCCTTCCTCTTCCTCTTGTCCTTCTTTCTTTTCTTCTTCTTCTTCCATTTCAGGGGAAGTTGGCTCACACTATTTTTTTTTTAAAAAAAAAACAAAAAAAGTGGGTTGAAATATATAAACACATGCATACAAAAAAATATGGAAACCTAAAATAAACTTGAAGGTAATGTAGCTTAAATGGATTACCTGACCCTCCTCTAAAGCAAACTAAATGACTTCAAGAATGGTTTGATTGACCCCTTCACTGTCTTAGGGTTCCAAAAATGGAACTACTGCTCCAATAATAGATCCTTCCTCCTGAATTTAACAAAATCACATTTTAAATTGCTAGAAAGGAAAAAAAGAAAAAGAAAAAGAAAAAAAACAACAAATATTAAACTTAAAAACCTTAAGTATACCTGCATCTCCAATTGATGCCTCGCTTCTTCAACTTGATCCTTGTGGACTAGTGATTCAATGGGAGGAGGGTTGGCTACTCTGTATTGATGAAGTAACTCCCCTAGGGTGAGTTCATCATCACTACTCTCTATTACCCCTCCCTCTTGTCCAACCACTAGAATGTCTTCCTCTTCTGCTTGTTGTTGTTGTTGTTGTGGTGGTGGTGTTGGTACTTGTAGTGGTGGTTGTTGTTGTTGTTATTCTTCTTCCTCTCCAGAGTTTATCTCTATCCACTCCTCATTGCTCACAGGAAGTTGAGATGTTTCAACTTCTCTCTCAACCTCTTGTGGCTCGAATGGACCTGCCATCATCTCATTGAATGCTTTGAAATCAACCTCCCAGGGCTCTTCTTTCACCTTGACTTTAGCTGCCTTCTAGAGGGCTTCAACTTCTGCCATCTCCACAGCATGGGTAGCTTGCTCTGCAATGTGCCGCCTCCACTCATACAAGGCACATTGGGAGGCAATCTTAGCCACTTCTTGGCTTTCCCCGAGAGAGATGTAGGTCTGCATATAAAACTCATATTGTTCCCTCTCAACTCTGCCCTCGAGAAGGCAGGCATACACATCATCTGTAATCACTGCATCTCTATTTAAGTCTTGGATGATGGAATACACAGCCTTGGTAAACCACAACTCAGATTTGGTGTGGATAATGTGTTGATCCAAGACTTTCTTGGGCCTAATTGCACACTCATCCTGCCAAGCTTTCTGAGTGTAATCTTCAATAGTCTGTGCCACTGCATTAGGGAGAGTCAGAAATTCCCTCTCAACCTTACTTTGGAAGTGTTTCAACTGATATTTCAAATCATTTAAAATCTTCTCTTTGGTATGGTCTCTTTGCAAACTACCCTTATGCCACTCGGATGAGGATAACTCAAACTAGTCAAATTTAATCAACCTCATCCAATCTTCTGTGGACAATGACCTCTGAGGTCTTATTGTTTGCCATGGCATACAAAAATAGGTAATAGTCTTGATCTTAATCGACCCATTGGTGGCTAAGCAAAATATCTCTCTATGGAACCAGAAAACACACTTCCTTTCCATTAAATCATGTGCCAAACAATTATTAGGGTGAGCTAATTGCTCTTACCTACCTCTCTCTCAACATGAGAGGCTATTTTCTCGTTGAGGAAGGTTGGCACTAAGATGCTAGCCTCCCTACTATTATTGTAAACAGATGTACCTATCAAATGATAACATGAGATGGTAACTAAAGCTTATCTAATGACGGTACACACGTAAACCTTCTTTTACATTTAAATGTTGTATGTCAAGTTGGTCTAGGGATTCATCTCATAGGTTAGTCAGAACACCTCTAAGAAGAACAATTATGGTTGCCCCGCAGCATGATCAACCTATCGAACAAACAATAGCTAGTATGTTTTACCCTAATTGAATGGATGAACCTTCCTATATCACACAACCTGAATGCCCTAACGATAAATTTGAATTAAATTCTAATTACATCAACCAATTATCAAAATTTTATGGATTCGAAAAAGAAGATGCTAATTGGTTCCTAAAACAATTTAATGAAGTTTGTAATATGATGAAAGTACCAAACATGACTATTGATGCAAAATTGTATATGCCTTTTGCTTTTGCTTTAAAAGACAGTGCAAAAAGATGGTTATACAGTTTACAACCAAATTCAATTATCACATGGAATCAATTATATTCTGAATTTCTAAGGAAATACTATCCAATGCATGTCACAATTAAAAGGAAAAATGAAATTTTAAATTGTAGACAGAAACCAAGAGAACCTTTCTGAAAATATTTTGCTTGAGATCTCCTAGCTCAATGCCCACATCATGGAGTAGAGAGAGTGACCCAAATCCAAACTATTTATGAAGGGATTGATTATCACACCAAGACACTCTTAGAATCCTTGAGTCAAAATGGATTCCTGAACCAAGGAATAGAAAATGCTTGGAAATTTTTAGAAGATCTAGCCGAAAGAACTACCTAATGAGAGAGTGCTTCGATAGTAAGTCAGGAACAAATTCCTACCCCTAGAGGAGTTCATGTTGATGAACCAAATATTTCTTTAGAGGCTAAGATGGCTAGCTTGATACATAAAATTGATGAGTTATAACTTAAACAAAAGATTGAGCCTACCATTCCTAAATGTACAAGTTGTTTTGTCATAGGTTATGTTGTAGAAGACTATTCTATCTTAAATGACTCTAAAGATATTAATGCTTTATTCTATAATCAATGTAACTACTCAAATTTCAATCCTACTTATAATCCTAGGTGGTGGAACCATCCTAACTTTCCATAGAAAAATCTAGGCCAACAACCACCTCAATCTGTAGGACAACCTTTTATTGAACAAAATGCAATGAACAGTAATTCTTTAAATGTAAATCATAATCAATCTGTTCATGATCAGACTTTTGAGAAACAAATATCAAACTTACTACAAAAAGTAGATTCAGCATTAAAATCAAATCCCCAAATTGTAGCACATGATTAAGCTATTAAAAGAATTGAAACACAATTGAACCAAATATCGAATTCACTGAACCTAAGAAACAAAGGTGCTCTTCCAAGCCAATCTTTGCAGAATCCCTGTGTACCTGATGGGCATATAGCTCATGGAGGGGATGTGCAACATCACTCGACTTAAGCTAATGAAGTTGCAGTTTAGTGGTGTCTGTTTATAAACCACTTGGTTTTCTTGTGAGTGGATTTGTTGGTGGTAGACAACCTTTTATTTCTTTGTGATATTAACGTTCTGCATAGAAGAAGCACTTAACCCTCGAGGTAGCTCGTGTGTAAACATCTCTAACCTCGAACTTACACGTGGGTAGTGCGATAATTGTGAGTTTCAGATGTAAAAATAGTACGATTCAAATTGGCTAAAACTTCTAAGAGTTGAATGATTATATTTTTGGTCTTTTATATATTTCAAAACACAACACATGATACAATGCAAGAAACATAGTACAATATAAATAACTTGTAAAAGTAAGAATGCAACATTTAACATTACAGCAAATATAAAAACAGATTCTAATTACCGTAACTAAGTTGATAAAGTGTGTGATTGTAGATTTGAGTATAGTTGTAAAAATGTAAAGTAAAATAAAGAAAATAAAAATGGAAAGAACACCTAATGCTTCACTGTAATTTCTCCCTTCGAAACTTGCTTAGGCTGGGAACTTCTCTTTGTCTTTACTTCCGGTCCACCAGGTTGTTAATCTGACAGGCCTTCCTTTCGATCTTGTAGTGAGATTTTGGGGCGTCAATCTGCAATTACACCAAGGAATAGAGGAGGAAGCAGCCGGCGCTGACAGTCTCTCCTTCAAGGATGCGCTCAGGTTGAGAAAAAAATAGTAAATACACTACGCGAATGGTTGGAGAAGAGGAGGTCGTCAATCTCCTCTCATCATATTACAAAAGAAATAATTCATAATATTTACATCTTAACTATAATTGCAATTGCTTTAATATCAATGAAATTCATTACACAAAACAATAGGGTACAGGTCCAAGGGTAAACTAATTTACCCTTGCGTAAGTTCGTGGGTAAACCCTTAACACTTGCAGAATGGTCCGAGGGTAAACAAGATAACCCACGGATAAGTCCATGGGTAAACAACTTAACCCTCGGACTTGCATGTAAGCATAAATCAGGAGTTTTTCTATGTATATGAATCGTTCTATTAGCAACGTAAAGAGTCAAATGTCAATCATTCATTCCTTTCTCAATAGGTAATAACCATAAACATAATTAATGACTCAAAATGTAATTCATGCGTCACTAAAGTAAATAATCATGCATACTTCTCAAAAGTATAGTTAACCTTGTAATCATCATAATTCAATACAGAATACAAATAAAACTCGTTAAAACACATGAATTAATATCAATAAAATGTACACTTTTGAGTCTGAACAATACCCCACGAACTTACCTGTGGCTTATCCCCACAGTTTTTTACTTTTCCTCATTTTCTTTTAATTCAAGGGTAAACAAGATAACTCTCGAACTAACATTTGGGTAAACTAGATAACCCACGGACTTACCCATGGCTTATCCCCATAGTGTTTTACTTTGGTTTTTTTTTTTTTTTCGGTTCGGTTCGAGGGTAAATAGGATAACCATCAAACTTACTCTGTGAGTAAACTAGATAACCCATGAAGCAGCTACTATTATAATATTTTAACATTACGACCTAGTCCGAGGGTAAATAGGATTACCCTCAAACTTACTCCATGGATAAACTAGATAACCCACGAAGCAACTCAAAGTAGATTGCAATAGTGGTTTGAATTAAACTCCTTTTTTTTTTACAAACATTATATTCTTATAATTATATTCTTTTCTTTTGATTTTTGTATATTTATATATATATATATATATTATATTATATTAATTCACTCTCCTTCTAACGCTACAAACTCTACCTCTCTCCTCTCTGAAAACTTTAGAAAAGTTTTAATCTTTGACCATTAACTTTGAAATTTTCATGACTTTGCAGATCTTCCAAATCAACTGCTCCATAAGGATAAATGTATTTAACAACAAAGGGACCAGTCCATCTGGATTTCAATTTTCCAGGAAAAGAGTGTAGTCGTGAATTATATAATAAAACTTCTTGACTTTTTTCAAATATTCTGTGTAGAATTCTTTTATCATGCCATGTTTTCATCCTTTCTTTAGCTATTTTTGAACTTTCATAGGCCATGTTTCTTAATTCCTCTAATTCTACTAATTGCACTTGTCTATTACTACCTACCATTTTTATACTTAAGTTTAGTTGCTTAAGTGCCCATAATGCTTTATGTTCTAATTCGACAAGTAAATGACAAGCCTTGCCATATATTAATTTATATAGAGTTGTCCTTAATATTGTTTTATAAGCTGTTCTATATGCCCAAAGAGAATCATCTAGCTTATCAGATCAGTCTCTCCTAGTGGTGTTTACTACTTTTTCTAAGATTCCTTTAATTTGCTTGTTAGCACTTTCAACTTGTCCACTGGTTTGAGAATGGTAAGGGGTAGCTAACCTATGTAACACTCCATATCTTTTCAATAACTTTTCAAGGTTTTTGTTATAGAAATGAGTTCCCCTATCATTGATAATTGCTCTTGGAATACCAAATCGAGATATTATGTTGGATTTTAAAAATCTCATCACTATTATAGAGTCATTAGTTTTAGTAGGAATTACCTCTATCCACTTGGTTACATATTCTACTACCAGGAGGATATAAACAAAACCATTTGAATTTGGAAAAGGTCCGATGAAATCTATACCCCAGACATCAACCTCTACTTCTTGGATAGGATTTAATGGCATCATATTTCGTTTTGTAATTCTTCCTACTTTTTGGCATTGAACACATTTTTTACAATATTCGTACGCATCTTTAAATAATGTTGGCCAATATAGGCCACTATGAAGCACCTTTAAAGCAGTCCTTTTAGCTCCAAAATGTCCTCCAGTAGGTTGATCATGACAAAATGACAATATTGATTGAGTTTCAGCTTTTGGGATACATCTCCTTAGAATCTGGTCAGGGCATTGCTTAAACAAGTAAGGATCATCCCAAAAGAAATATTTAACCCTCGAAAAGAACATTTTCTTATCTAAATTGGACCAATCATGAGGTACTAAACTTGTAGCCAAATAATTAACTATATCAGCCTAATTTCCAAGTCAAACTCTTGCAATAGCAAAATCCATCTTATAAGCCTTGGTTTAGCATCCTTTTAACTAACAAATATTTAAGTGCTGAGTGATCAGTGTAGATGATAGTGTGACTACCTATTAGATAAGACCTAAACTTTTCTAAGGCAAAAACCATTGCTAGAAATTCTTTTTCAGTTACACTGTAATTGATTTGTGTTTCGTTCAATGTCTTACTAGCATAATATATTACTCTTGGTAATTTGTCTAATTTTTGACCAAAAACTGCACCTAATGCATAGTCTGATGCATCACACATTAATTCAAAAGGTTGAGACCAATTAGGTGCATAAACTATAGGTGAAGTGGTCAGGGCTTCCTTAAGAAAATTAAATGCTTTCATGCATTCCTCATTAAATTCAAATTGTGCATCCTTAATTAATAATTGAGTTAAAGGTTGAGCAATTTTAATAAATTTTTTAATAAATCTTCTATAAAAACCAGCATGTGCTAAAAATGCTCTTATATCTTTAATTGTTCTAGGAATAGATAAATTAGATATTAATTCCAGTTTTGCTTTGTCAACTTTTATGCCTTCAGTAGAAATAACATGTCCTAAAACTATTCCTCGTTTAACCATAAAATGACATTTTTCCTAGTTTAACACTAACTTTTTCTGTTCACATCTCTCTAGTACTTTCTGTAAATTAATTAAACATTTTTCAAATGAGTCCCCATATATAGAAAAATCATCCATAAATACTTCTAAAAATTCATCTATAAAATCAGTGAAGATGCCTGTCATACACCAAGATGGAGAAGATGGAAAATTCTTTGTAAATGGTGGATGAAGGAAGAAGAGGGGGGTGGTTTAGTTTCAAGGCTACAGGACTATTTTATAGATGAGAGGATTGGCAGTTCATGAGCTGGCAGTTAACAAGGGCATGGTGCACGTCTGGACATGTGAGATCATCCCATGCAATCCACTACTTCAGCCTATCCGTCCACGTTCTTCATGGGGGAGCTACAGCTGAATTAATATTTAATTTTGCTCTGTTATGCAATTCCTACAGTTACTTATCGAATTTCCTTGCAAATACTTAAGAAAATACCTTTTGTGAAACACATCATATTACAAGAGAAATAATTCATAACATTTAGATCTTAACTGTAATTGCAATTGCTTTAATATAAATGAAATTCATTGCACAGAACAAACGAGGTACAGGTTCGAGGGTAAACCAGTTTACCCTCGCATAAGTTCTTGGGTAAACCCTTAACACTCACAGAATGGTCTGAGGGTAAATAGGATAACTCACGGATAAGTCTGTGGGTAAACAACTTAACCCTTAGACTTGCATTTAAGCATAAATCACGAGTTTTTCTCTGTATATTAATTGTTCTATTAGCAACCTAAAGAGTCAAATGTCAATCATTCATTCCTTTCTCAATAAGTAATAAACATAAACATAATTAACGACTCAAAATGTAATTCATGCATCACTAAAGTGAATAATCATGCATACTGCTCAAAAGTATAATTAACATTGTAATCATCATAATTTATTGCAGAATGCAAATAAAATTCATTAAAACACATGAATTAATATCAATAAAATGCACACTTTTAAGTCTGAACAACAATGAAGAATAGGAGGATATGTAGTATGTAGGATCGATTTAATAGTATTTAGGAACACAAGAGAGGGGGTGAATTGTGTCTTTAAAATAATTAAGCTTTACCTGATAACAAGAACACAATCACTCACAATTTTCAATTAAAATCTCAACTTTATTCAATGAGATTTGTTACAACATTTAAGCGCAATCCCTTTTTGTGAATTCAACTTACAACTTTAATATTCACACAAGAAGAGTAAGAGGAAATGATTTTTCTTTCCTAATCAAACAATTTTTCAACATAGCTAAAATACGATTTTTCCTCTCTACAAAATCTAACTATTTAGCACAACTCTTATTTGATCAAAAGTGTAAACTTCATTGATGATCTTCAATCTCAAGCTAAACTTCAATTTGAAGTTTTGATCTTTAAATGCCTGCTTCGAGTTGAACTTGATCTTTTTCTTTAGAAACTTGATATTGAACCTAAGTTGGACTGTGTCTTCAAAAAACACTTTCCTCTCTAAGGCTCTATTGATGCTGTATGAATGCTTGCATTCTGTTCTTAAGGTCTTCAAGTGTATTTATAGAGTGAAATACACTTCATCCATATCTTTCACTTTGTCTATTAAAACTTTGAACGTGTCATTGAATATTTCAATAACTTCTTTTACATTCCATGTTCAGTACAAAACATACACTTCGTGTCTTAATCAACATTCTTTTATTTTCTAGAATATTTTGGAATTTTAACGATCCAATCACTCTTCTTTGAAATCTTCAAAGTCCACAATTGCATCTACGTTTTACTTGTAAACACATAACTATGTCCTTACACGATCGCTTAAGAATGATTCAAAAAAAAATTGTTGAAACATTCAACCGTTAAATCCATTTATACAGTCTTAGGTATTTTAACATAAATATTCGAAGGATAGTTGAATTCATAACCTTAAAATGCCTAAGTACTATTCACAATTTAAAAACTTGAAACTCACGTGTTTAACTTAAAAATCTCACATGCCTTGTTAAAACATTGATCCTTTGTGCTTAAAGTTACGGTTCTTTAATTAAAATACTGACACTGTTCACACACCACATGCACTTTAAGATGCACGTGCCTAACTTAAAAAAATTACGTGTTGATGTTAAAACTCTGGTCTTTTAATACAATCGTCCGGTCTTTTAACACAAAATGCCGAATCTTTTATCATGTGTTAACTTAAACTTTCACGTGACATTCTATCATTGTGTTACGAACTATATTCATATCTAACACTTATTAAACTAACTGTACCCCTTCGAATATCAAGCTTAAGTGTTTTAAAAATTAAATATACTTAAACCACTAAGTTAAAACACTTAACCTAAATCAAATATTCAAGTGTTAAATAATTTAGCATTAAGTTCAATAATATTTCTAGTTATGTCCAATTAATAACTAAATAGATAATTAGCAAATATAATTATGACTTTTAAATTACCATCAAATATTAATAAAATTATAATTATGCATTCATCATCAAAACATAATACTCAACAATCTCTCCCTTTTTGATGATGACAAAATTAATTTGATTTTGTAATTATCTATTGTTTTAATTTTGAAATTTCAAATATATCTCCCCCTTTTTGTCATTATTCAGTAAAGTACTCGGGTTAGAGAATAATTGAAAGCATTCATAGAGTAAAAATTAATAAATCCAGCTTTAGCTAAACAGATAAATAAGATAAAACATGTAAAACATAACTAAACAGTTAATAAACAATGTTTGTAACAAGTATTTGGAAATTGCATCATTTACAAACAAAGGTTTGACATATAGTTTTAGCATTACAAATCAACACAAGAAATCAGAAAAATACAAATTAGCCTTGATTCCTCCTCTGATTCCTCCTTTGATTCCTCCTTTGATTCTGAACAGTACTAATTATAGTTTGTGATACTTGTCGATCATTTGTTCTCCTAATTGTATAATATAGTCAATCTCTGTAGGAGTTAACAAAACTTGTGCAGTCAAAGGTTGTGACTGTTCTGTTGTTGATTGTTGCTGTACTACTATAACTGGTGCTTTAGAAATAAATTTCTTATATTCAGCCACTGTAAATGATCTTGTCTTGAAGGATTTTCTTGGCCACTGATTTACAACATATCATGTGCCCATTATCAACTTGACAAGATTGATTCCATAAAATAATTTTGAATGTTTGTGTTGAATGGAATCCAAAAACAATTTGCACCAATTCACTTGTATTCTCTGCATAATAGCATAGGTTGCATATAAACAAATTTTCTCTATGTGTTCAATATGCCCTTTCTTCAGAAAGATTTTTGCTTGCAAAATTTTTGCTATAAATTTGGTTTTGCCATTTAATTCATCTAGATATTGTAATCTGCCATAAGATTGAGGGTTTCTTGTTACTGAAATAAGGTTCCAATCTAGCAAGCTAAGTGATGTTCTATCTAATAGTACACCCTCATTTTTCAATTTCAATGTATCATATACCAACTGAGGAGAGATTTCAAAAATAGTGTTATCAATTTTGCTATATAATCTGTCTTCCTCAACATATAAGTTAGGATAAAAAATAGTTATCACTTCTTTAAAAACATCTAACTTATAGCTTGTTAGAATTATGTCTAGTAGACCTTGAAACTATAAGAGATCCTTGATCTCTTATAAGCCTTTAAAGTTTATAGGCATTTCATATAGTATTTCAAAATTCAAAAATTTATAATAATTGTCTAGACATTTTTTATTTCTAAAATAGAGATTTTCTACTGAAATACCTTCTTCAGGAATAGAATGTGAAGTTCTTGGCAAATCTTTAGCATTCTCTATCTATAACTGATAAACAATCAATCTCAAATTATCTTCATTCTGCACTTGTGAAGTCTCTTGTTGCTGATCAACATACTCCTCTTCAACTTACAAATCAAGAGATTCTTCTATAGTTTGTTCCTTTGAGACTGTTGGAGGACTGTAATGCTCTTCCATAAAATCTGAAATGTGATCTTCTAGAGCTTCCTCTAAAACATGTTCATCAACTAACACATGCTCAGAAACTGGTTCTTCTATATGTTCTAACTGTAATATTTCTCCAACCTGTTCCTATGCATCAATCCGAATAGTTGCATCATTTTTATTTCTCTTCAAACTCTTCAAATAATCACCTAATGTCTGATCATCAGGTGTTTCAGAAACTTTATCTTGTTCTTCTATAGTGACAGACGTAGCAGACCACTGTGCTTTTAAATTTCTCAAAATTTCCTCAATAGTGTCTGTTTGATCTTTTGAAGAACTGTTTGTCTCTATAAAAATAGTTTCTAGAACAACTGTAAGTATACCATCTGATTCATCATTAATTCCAGTATACTTTTCAGATTATGGTGGAATTATGCTTATTAGAGTATCTTCTTCCTTCCATTGATTCATTAATTGCATGTAAATTCTAGGAAGTTTTTCTTTCTTGTCGATATACTTTTGCATTTCAATAGAAGCTTGAAATCTATCATTACTGTGTTGCAAAACATAATTAGAAACATCATTCTTTTGATTTATCAAACTGAATGATGATGTGCCTTGAAACACACATTTTACACATAAATCATGCACAACAAAACTTGATTGGTTTGTTGGAACAAAATCAACAATAAATAAAGATGACTTAGAAATAGTCACTTCTCTTTTCTCAAAACTATCAATCACCTTTTGAAAACTTCTCAATTCAAAAGATGAGAGAAATGTTGTACCTATCCACAAGCCTTCATTATCACTCTCACTGTTGGTAGACTTAGAGCTACTACTAGAAGTATCTGAACTGACTACTTCAACTTGTGTCTGTGCAGTGGTGGCTTTAAATCAATTTTCAAACTCTTCAACCCTACTTTTGAGTGTGAATTGTTCTGAAGTTGACGGTTGTGGACGTACAAGTTTAGTCTTCCTAACTGAGATAAACTTTTTACTTCTACTTGTAGCAGCTCTTGAAGACTCTCCTATTTCAAACCTAGTGAGCGGTGTCATTGATTCAATAAAAAATCACATACCTCTCAACACACTTAATGTTGTGCATCTTTTCTCCTTGAGACTGCTTTGCATTATTTATTTCTTCTGCAACTACTTCAAAAATCTCAAGAGAGAAGTCATACCTCAACTTCAATAAGTCTATCTCTTGCTCGACCTTGTCAATTTTCACCTGCCATGTTTAAGGGAGTAATGGTAGAACTTGAATGGTCTTCTTTCCGTGTGCCATTGCTAAGTTATTGTGAGGCAAGCTTCTTCTCCTTCTACGTACCAGCAAGTTGCTCACGAAGACTAGGGTAGAGGACTTATAGAATTTAAGTCTTATATGCTAAGAGATTGGGGGTTAAGGTTGTTGGATTTTTATAATCGGATCTGACTTAAAAGGATGTGGCTATTCAATTCTATCTTAACTTAAGTTGTCACATGTATTTTACGTGGGAACATTAAAACGTCGGAGAACTAAAGGAGTCTTCATTAAAACTCTGGAGAGTTATGACAAAAGACCAAAAATCCTTAGTCTTAAATAAGAACAACTTAAACTCAAACGATCTCTAAGGTGAACTAGAACTATGGATCTTCTAGGGTAAATAATACATTTTAAATGCATAGATCCTATTCAAGTTTTAATTTTGATTTTAATTTGAACTCATTAAAAATTTAAACAATTAAGTATTTTCTCCCCCTTGAGAACAGCTTGCTCCTCCTACAACAGAGCTATCCCCAAATATAAATATATATATATTTATTTTAAAAAAAACTTTCAAAATAGAAAATTAAGAAAACATATTCAAAATACCTATATACTATTATGAATTAAATATTAGTTTTGATATTTTTAATCTAATGGTTGCACTAATCATCAAAACATCAAAATAGAACATTCTCAATCTAAAACAGTGCAAAAAAGAAATAATATTCCTTGATCATTTGATTTAGAATGATGGATGACTTAAACATACTTCATTTGAATAGTTAACACAATAAAATAATTTCAGTATCAGTATATTTTTTAAGAACATTAATATTGATATTGCTAGCATTTTTAAACTCATTTAATCACAAATTAAAATAGTCTCAGTTCAGACTTTCTATTATACCCATGTAACGAGCTTTGGGTCAACAATCCCAGATCAGTTGATCTTAGGTTGCTGGGTTTTAAGAAACTCAGTACGTCGAGTTAACTACCCTATCAAACTTAATTGCCTGAGTATAAAAGGTCTAAAAGACTTTTCATTAAATTCAAAAAATTTATACCAGTACTTAAAAAGATTACTCATAAAATAACTTTTAGCTATTATACTGATTAACTTCATTACAATTATTGAAATTTAACACACTATGAAGACATAAAAATACATTCATACAATCTTCATCATTTAATTAGTTGTAGAATTAAAGTACTAAATCAAACTGATAAATCCCATCTTTCTGTAAAGATTCTCAATACAGTCAAAAGAGTTTTATATTTTTCTTATGTGATATAAATATATAAGAACATATATAAACACATAAAAATTGAGAAAAACATGTATATCAAATACTATATATTTCGTTTTTATTTTTCCATTTTTTTTGTTTTTATTTTTCGAACAGGTCAAACTTGAATAATGGATAGGACACTTAGATATTAGGATAGGACATTGTTTAAACATCAGATAACCTACATATACCAAGGTTTAACCTTAGAAAGTGATGTCTAACTTCTGTATGTTTTTCTTTGGAATGTAAAATAGGATTCTTAGACAAATTAATAGCTGAGCTATTCTCATAGAAAATCTGTGTGGGTTCAAAAGTGTGATTAAAATCTTTTAAAGTTTGTCTGATCCACAGGATTTGAGCACAGCAAAGTGTAGTAGTTACATATTCAGCTTCGGTTGTAGATAAGGCTACACAATTTTGCTTTTTCCTAAACCATGAAACTAAGGAATTTCCTAGTAACTGTCAAGTGCCACTAGTACTTTTTGCTTATGATTCTCATCTTTGAATTTATCCACTATAGTACTTAAGAAATTAACTCTAGATTCATATTCTTCTAGCAATTTCCTAGTGTTTTTACGTTCTATTTTTAACTTTTTATACTTCTTAGCTAGCTTATTATATTCAAATAACAATTTATCAAAATTTTCATAACTAGCTTCAAAGTCAGAAGATACTTCACTGTGACTAGCCATGAAGCACACATTTGCTAGATTCTTTGTTTCTGAATCTGTATTTGAAGAAGATTCACCTTCTGGTGATGAATCCTTCTCATCACTTTGTGAAGAAGATGTGTCGTCTCATGTCACTTTCAAGGCTTTCCTTCATTTAAACCTCTTCCTCTTATCTCCTCTAAAATTATTTGTTTTATCCTTGTTAAGAGGATAGTCTATCTAAAAGTGGCCTAGTTTGTTACATTTGTAGCAAATGATCTTCTCATTTTGAGAGGATCTCTTTTCCACTTCTTTGGATTACTTTGCTGACCTAAAATTCCTACATTTCTTTAACAAGTTTTTAAACTTTCTGGTCAACAAAAGCAGATCTTGGTTAGAATCACTTAAGGCTTCTAAGTCTGTACTAGCCTTAAAAGCCAGATCCTTTTTGGCATTTTTACCTTTTGGATCTAAATGCTGAACTTCATAAGCAATTAGATTTCCAATAGGATCATCCAAAGAATAAGCATTCAAGTCCTTTGACTCTTCAATAGATGTAGTCTTTTGAGCCTAATTTTTAGTACGAGATCTAAGGACTTTTGTGACTAGTTCTCTTTCTTCAAAATTCTTGCCTAACAATTTTAAGGAATTTACAATCTCAAGAAATCGAGAGAACATGTCAGAGATGCATTCATTTTCGTGCATTTTAAATAGCTCATATTTATGTACCAACATATTGATTTTAGACTCTTTAACTTAGTACCTTCATTGACAACTTTTAATGCATGTCATACCTTATGTGCAGTTTTATAAGCAGAAACATTATTAAATTGATCATGAGATAAAGCACAAAACAGAACATTAAGCCATTTAGCATTAAGTGTCATTCTCTCTTCATTATAAGTCTATGTATCAAAGAGAGATGTAACTAACACCAAAGTATTGCTAATTATGTGTCAAAGTTTAAAGTCTACTGACTGAAAGAATACTTGCATTCTATATTTCCATTAGTCATAATCACTACCATCAAACATAGGAGGACAAGTGGTAGGATGTCCTTCAGTCATGACAACGACAAGAATTATTTGCCATTTTATTTCAGTTAATAAAGTAAAGAAAAGTAGTATGTATTGAATTAAAATAGGCAGTGTTATCCTAAACAGAAATTACGAATTAAAATTAAACTCTGATACTAGTTGTAGGATCGATTTAATAGTGTTTAGGAACACAAGAGGTGGGTGAATTGTGTCTTTAAAATAATTAAACTTTAGTTGATAACAAGAACACAATCACTCACAATTTTCAATTAAAATCTCAAATTTATTTAATGAGATTTATTACAATGTTTAAGTGCAATCCCTCTTTGTGAATTCAACTTACAACTTTAATATTCACACAAGAAGAGTAAGAGGAAATGATTTTTCTTTGCTAATCAAACAATTTTTCCACACAACTAAAATACAATTTTTCCTCTTTACAAAATCAAACTATTTAGCATAACTCTTACTTGATCAAAAGTGTTGAAACTTCACTGAAAATCTTCAACTTCAAGCTAAACCTCAATCTGAAGCTTTGATCTTTAAATGCCTGCTTCGAGTTGAACTTGATCTTTTTCTTTAGAAACATGATATTGAACCTAAGCTGGATTGTGTGTTCAAAACACACTTTTCTCTTTAAGGCTCTATTGATGCTATATGAATGCTTGCATTCTATTCTCAAGGTCTTTAAGTGTATTTATAGAGTGAAATACACTTCCTCCATATCTTTCACTTTGTCCATGAAAACTTTGAACGTGCCATTGAATATTTCAATAACTTCTTTTACATCCCACTATTACCCTTCTTTCCACCTAAATGTTGGTTGGAGCTATTTAAGAGAATAACAAGCACATGGGAATTGGGAAACAAGTTGAAAGTTATAAATAAAATATCGGAGTCACCACATTATTTTACTGGAAAACAAGAAGAGGAAGAGAATACGCTCTTCAACTCAGGAATGAGATGTAAAATCTCGAAGAAAATCAAAACAAGAGGTCTGCTACTTAAAGATAATGAGTACGGATCCAAGGTACTGGGGGGGAAGGTGTTAGGCACCCCCAGCCAACTCAGCATAAACTAGCCTCCTTATTGTGATTGATGCACAAACTAACTAAAATGTAGGGTGAATTGAAAGGGAAGATCTAGTCATTTGATTAAGAGTTTATCGACATGCCCTAATCCAACTAGTCCCAAAATGAAAAGGAAAGAGGCAGAAATTTGGCAAAATGGGTGAAAATCCAATAAATTCATCTGGGAGCCACACGAGGACTCAAGGAGTCAGGTCTCAGGGCACTTGCCAAGATGGCGATAAAACGAGGCGAAAATCTAGTAAATATGGGTGGAAATCTAATAAATCCATCTGGGAGCCGCATGAGGACTCAAGGAGTCAGGTCTTGGGGCACTCGCTAAGATGATGATAAAATGAGGTAGAAATCTAGTAAATACGGGTGGAAATTTGATAAATCCATCTTGGAGCTACACGAGGACTCAAGGAGTCAGGTCTCGGGTCACTCGCTGAGATGGCGAGAAAACAAGGTAGAAATCCGGTAAATACAAGCTTTTTCTTTAGAAACTTGATATCGAACCTAAGCTGCACTATGTGTTCGAAATGCACTTTTCTCTCTAAGGCTCTGCTGATGCTATATGAATGGTTGCATTTTGTTCTCGAGGTCTTCAAGTGTATTTATAAAGTGAAATACACTTCCGCCATATCTTCCACTTTGTCTAGGAAAACCTTGAATGTGTCATTGAATATTTCAATAACTTCTTTTACATTCCATTGTTACCCTTCTTTCCACCCAAATGTTGGTTGGAGCTATTTAAGAGAATAACAACCACATGGGACTTGAGAAACAAGTTGAAAGTTATAAATAAAATATCGGAGCCACCACCTTATTTTACTAGAAAACAACGAAAACAAGAAGAGGAAGAGAATACATTCTTCAACTTAGGAATGAGATGTAAAATCTCTAAGAAAATCAAAACAAGAGGTCTGCTACTTAGAGATAATGAGTAAGGATCCAAGGTACTGGTGGGGAAGGTGTTAGGCAACCCTAGCCAGCCCAGCATAAACTGGCCTCCTTATTGTGATTGATGCACAAGCTAACTAAAATGTTGGGTGAATTGAAAGGGAAGATCTAGTCATCCGATTAGGAGTTTCTTGACGTACCCTAATCCAACTAGTCCCAAAATGAAAAGGAAAGAGGTGGAAATCTGGCAAAACAGGTGAAAATCCCATAAATCCATCTGGGAGCCACACGAGGACTCAAGGAGTTAGGTCTTGGGGCACTCACCAGATGGTGGTAAAATGAGGCAGAAATCTGGTAAATACGGGTGAAAATCTGATAAATCCATCTAGGAGCCGCATGAGGACTCAAGGAGTCAGGTCTCGGAGCACTCGCTGAGACAGTGATAAAACAAGGCAGAAATTCGGTAAATACGGGCGGGAATCCGATAAATCCATCTGAGAGCTGCACGAGGACTTAAGGAATCAGGTCTCGGGGCACTCGCTGAGATGGTGCTAAAATGAGGCGAAAATCCTGTAAATATGGGTGGAAATCCGATAAATCCATCTAGGAACCACACGAGGACTCAAGGAGTCAGGTCTCGGGGCACTTTCCAAGATGGCGATAAAACGAGGCAAAAATCTGGTAAATATGGGTGGAAATCTAATAAATCCATTTGGTAGCCGCACGAGGACTCAAAGAGTTAGGTCTCGAGGCACTCGTCGAGATGACGGTAAAATGAGGTGGTAATCCGGTAAATATAAGCGGAAATCCAATAAAACGTAGGGGAAGTTTGCCAGCCCAAACAAACTTCTACCCACCTCTGATTAAAGCCATGGACGACCAGGAAAGAAAAAGGAAAACTCACAAGAGACCACAAAACAACATGTGAAATAACGAGATGTACGTGCAAACAGAAAGAGGAGGGGGACCGAGGGTGATCCCAAGAGAGAAATAGGCTTCCTCTGGTCGAAGCCATGGACGACCAAGGGGATAGCTATCAATAAAAGATCCATCTCCCCCCTTCCTATTGGTGGGAAGGGGGGAGAGGATGACTAACATGTAGGAAGGTTGGGCAAGAGTTATCATTGGGGAGCTCTCGTGCATGAACAATCGGTCGTGGGCGAATGTCGGAAGTTGGATGGAGTAGGTGGTCAACATTGTGTGCTGGGATGCTTGGACACTCGAGCAGCAGTGGGAACGAGGAGTCAAACCTCCATCTCATGGTAAGGGGAGGGCTATTTATAGGCTAAGGTCGTGACGTTTTGTGAAATTGGACCGTCGAGCGTTGGAAGGCCAAGTGTCGCGCACGTTATGTTGACTAGGTAACGGTTGGGCTCGCTGAGCACCTGGAATCGTCTAGAGGCACCGACACTCTAGGCCAAAATTATGCCTTTCTAGCCGAAATTCCACCTCCTCTGCCACGGAAGGCCAAGGTTTACTAGTTCGTTGTAGTGAGTGTCCAAGCGCTCTAAAAATGACTAGCGCAACGAGGCAAAATTTCGCTATTTTGATTGGAATTCTGTCATTTTTGTCATGGAAGTCCAGATATCTATGTCTGTTGCTAAGGGACTGATCTCACACAGTGAGTCTCGAAGAAACGATTGACGCAAAGGGGTGGAATTCCACTATTTTGATCGAAATTCCATCATTTCTGTTGCGGAAGTTTGAAGATTTGTACTTGTGTGGTCAGTTGCTTGGAGACTGGTTTAACGCCTTTGGGGCCACATCAAGAGCAACTGGCAGGGTCAAACATTCACCTTATAGGTTGGAAATCCACGCACCTATTGTCGGACGACCGGTCCATTCCAAGATTGGTGTCTTAGCTACAGTACCACTCGAAGGTGCATCAATGGGAGTTGGGGAATTGGGGAATTGGGCTTACACCTCTGGATGGTGCATTAGAGGCAGCCAGGGAATTGGGCTTACGCCTTTGGAATGTGCATCAAAGGCGACTAGGGGATTGGGCTTACGCCTCTAGAAGGTGCACTAGAGGTGGCCAGGGAATTGGGCAATCTATGATGCGGCAGGAATGTCGACTGTCGGTTTATTTCTGGTTTGGGGAAAGCGACTGCCGGCTGTGTGAGCCAAGTGGCACCCTACTGCTTCTTCCACCTTGGGAAGAATGGTTGGCGTCCACGGTGAGGATGCGATTGGGGTATCGGCTACTGGCTGCATGAGCTGGGTGATGCACTGCCCCTGTACTGTCAAAGTTTGCGTACTACCCTACAGCTGGCCATAACATTACGAGCTTTACTCTATGGTCGGCCATAACATTACAGGCCTTATTCTACGATTAGCTGTAACATTATGGCCCTTACTCTACAGTTAGCCAAAAGCAAAAAATGGAAGTTCCGTAAAGCAAACGTTGATAAAACGGAACTTCCGGTTGGAATCTTCGGTTGCCCAATGATCATCAGATGAGTAATGGGTTCGTTGGATGAGGGGGGACTCAATGGAGTAGGTCTGTTGAGCTAGAGGCCTGAGGCAGAAGACCAAATGAGACTTCCACCTAGGAGGTCCGGCTTCTGGTTGATATAGCCAGCAACTGGCTCGAACTTCTGGGGTGCCTTGGTTGGCATCTAGGAGTACAACACTTAACTCGAACTTGAAATCGTGAGGGGTCGAATGTTTGGCCCAGACTAACCACGACGTCAACTGCATATCCCCGAGTATGAGAGGTCAACACCCATGTTTAGTACAGAACATGCACTTCGTGTCTTCATCAACATTCTTTTATTTTCTAGATTATTTTGGAATTTTAACGATCCAATCACTTTTATTTGAAATCTTCAAAGTCCACGATCGCATCCACTTTTTACCTATAAATGCATAACTATGTCCCTACACGACTGCTTAAGAATTATTCAAAAATAAAATGTTGAAACATTCAACTGTTAAATCTATTTATATAGTTTTAGGTCTTTTAACATAAATATCTGAAGGATAGTTGAATTCATAGCCTTAAAACACCTAAGTACTATTCACAACTTAAAAACTTGAATCTCACGTGTTTAACGTAAAAATCTCACGTGTCTTACTAAAACACCGATTCTTTATGCTTAAAGTTACAATTCTTTAGTTAAAACGCTGACACTGTTCACACACCACATGGACTTTAAGATGTACGTGCGTAATTTAAAAAAATCACGTGTTCATGTTAAAACTTTGGTTTTTTAATACAATCTTCTGGTCTTTTAACACAAATTGCCGAATCTTTCATCACGTGTGAACTTAAACTTTCACGTGACATTCTGAACTATATTCATATCTAACACTTATTTAACTAACTGTACCCCTTCAAATATCAAGCTTAAGTTTTTAAAAATTAAATATACTTAAACCACTAAGTTAAAACACTTAACTTGAATTGAATATTCAAGTGTTAAATAATTTAGCATTAAGTTCAATAATATTTCCAACTATGTTCAATTAATAACTAAATTGATAATTAGCAAATATAATTACGAATTTTAAATTACGATCAAATATTAATAAAATTATGATTAAGCATTCATCATCAAAACATAATAAGAGAACCCGAAAATAGAAGGCAAGAGTTGCCAAGTAGTAGATGTAGGAACCAATGAAGGCCATCCTAGTGCTCGTTTGCAGTCGTGCTACCCATTGGAGTCGAGTGACCTCTAGGTTAGGTGACAGCTACTTGGATTGTTGCTAGAGTCAGTGGAGTGAAGGGTAGGAGTGAGGTTTTTTTTGTTGGAGCTGATTTTGCATATCATCAATCCTTCTCTATATAGTATTTTGAAATTGCTATTCTTCAAATCTGTTTTCTCCCATTTCCTCTTGTAATTCATTAGTATAGTTGGGACCTCTATTTGGGCATTCTACTGAAAACAGAGGATGCACGATACTTTTGAATTGATATGGGAATGTTTTGAGAAGATTACCTTGTTGTGATTTTGAATGGATTTGAATGTTTATCTGCCTAGTTTTATTTAGAATAAATTAAATTTATTGTTTTTCTATGTCTTTATCGATTTTAAATAGAGATTTACTTGTGAATAACCTTATTATACCACAACTTTTGAAAATCTATTTTCATCAACTAGATAGTACTAGTTTTTGTTGGATTTATTGTAGATTTATTTCAATAGTTAGATTTATTTTACTATCTTTGTTTTATTTAATCAACCTTAATCTAGTTCAATTTCAGTGGAATCTATTACAGAATTATTTAATATTCAATCACGCAATATGAGAATCTATGTAACTTGATTAAGTTAAAAAAATTATAAATACTAAAAATAACTCCTAATTGAAAGACTTCACATGTTTTGATTGAGCATCTTTGGCGAATGCATGGACTGCAATATTATTGAACTAAAACTTTAAGTAATTTGGCCTTTCCTTGTGGAGATGACCCATACTTCTTGATGTATTAAATTGTACACTGTGCACTTGTGGTTTTGAACTTGGACTGAAAATCCATTGATTAGTAGACCTTTCTTCTCTCTGTCACACAGTAGTTGTGCAACAAAGCCTTTCTGTTGGTGGAATGAAATGATGCTCCTAAATCTAAAATCTAGGATTCCACAGAACTTGTCACATAGCAAACTAAGGTGTCCTCCACACCCTCACAAACTAAATTAGCACTTGAGTTTGTGGATGCCTTCCTCTTGTTTCTCCTTGGAGCTTTACAATCAGACTTGTAATGCCCTAGCTACTCACAATTCCAACAAACAATGTATTTAGGGTTCTTGCTCTTCCCCCTTGATTTGGACTTAGATCTTGAGCCACTTGATTTTTTGTGCTACTTTGAATGCAGATGGAGGAACGCTGGTGGAAGAGAAGAAGAAGGAGAAGGAAGAAGGAGATGACATGGAGATTTACATGGTTCGGTAAGAATGCCTACTCCACAAGGTGCTGGTGCTTTCTTTCTGCATTGTAATATACCACCACACACTTACAACTTAGGTTACTGCCCTATTTATAGGGCACATTACAAACCCTAATCTTAGCTATACAAATAACCCTCGAAGTTATCGACAACCGGTGTTTGGAAGTACACTACTGGATAGCTGAAGCCTTCTTCCATTGCGTGCCTCCTCTAGCCACACCTGGGCCTCCAACTGGCTTCCTGCTATGTAGTGACCCAACCACCAAAATTCTGAATCAGCATCTAGGTGACTAACTGGTGATCCTCCCATCGTTCTATTGATTTGCACTTGTTGTCCGATTGCCACCTAGTTGAATTTGGATCTCCAGTTTGCAACCCAGATTATGCCTGCTACTTGGTAGAAGGCTATCTCCACACTGTTGCCTCAACAATCTCCCACTTGGAGACTGTCTTCTGGATAACCTCCTAGATTCTTGTAGCACCTGCTAAGGGTTCTACAACCAGCACCCGTCTCCATGGTTCACGTCTCTTGGAGACCGATGAGAATCATGTAGAGTCTTAGTTTTCTCACTGTAATCACCTTGGTGAGCATATCCATAGCATTCTCTATACCTTTCACCTTTCGGAGATTCAAGCTTTCTTCCTCAATCTGTTCTCTGATGAAATGAAATCTGACCCTCATGTGCTTGGATTTCGAGTGGAACTTGGGGTTCTCTACCAAGTAGATAGTACTCTGACTATCATAGTAAAGCACACTGCGATCCTGTCTGTGGCCCAATTCAGCTAGTACGTTCTCTAGCCAAATCCTCTCTTTTGTTGCCTTGATAACTGCCACATACTCCACTTCAATTGTTGAGAGGGCTACAATGCTTTGAAGCTTGGATCTCCAACTCACGGTAGTCCCTCCCATGTTGAACACGTACCCTAAGGTGCTCCTGAGCTTATCCATATCTCCTCCCAAGTCTGAGTCGCAGTACTCTACCAACTCTATAGACCCCTTGCGATAACACAAATCATATCGTGAAGTGTTCCTCAAGTACTTGGGTATCCACTTCAAGGCGTACCAATGTTCTACACCTGGATCCGCCATGTACTTACTGACAACTCCCACTGCACGGGCAATGTTGGGCCTAGTACAAATCATGGGGTATATTAGGCTACCCACAGTTGATGTGTAGGGTACTCGGTGTTACATCCTCTTAGGCAAATCCCTCAATGGACGGCAGACACCATCCTCAGGCAAATGAGAGTAGAAAATGGGTGTTGACCCCCATGCTTGAACAAAAGAGCCAGGGAAGCAGCCGGTTAGCTGCCGGTAGGCCGATTCAAGGAACCGGTCGTCGGCTCCCCACAACCCCCCATTGGCACAAATGGGTGGGGGAAGTAGCCGGCTCCTCAAAAACCCATTTTGGCCAACATGTTCCCCTTTCGAGAGGTAGCCGGATAGAACCAACCGGTATCTACCTACCACGTAGCAGCTACCAGGTAACTACCCAAAAAGGTAAGGCAAATCAATCAGGGAAATACGAGAAGATTTAATCACTTAAATCTCGCAATCAGTCAATTACGCGGTCTGCGTAATCAAACCGAGACATATGCCACCTTCCATCTTCGGGTCCCCCAAAAGAAGGAAGGTGACCTCTTATAAAAGAAGGGCTACCCCCTCCCAAAAACCCAAAGCTTCCACCTCTCGGAGAAACCATCGTACGGACGCGGGAGACGCTCAGCGCACTTTCGGCCCTCGGAGGAAACACCGGCTAAGAAGTTCTAAAGAAGGAGAGACGCTCGGAGCCCTGACGCCTCCTCACCGCACTGGAGCGAGAGCTTTCGACCCCCCACCGACGACCCCCTCCTGGTAAGTCTCTTCGTCCTCGACGTTTTATGTATGTTTTCATGATGTATTTTTTGAGCCCCAACCACGTAACACCTTCCCCATGCAAGGGAAAGGTTGGAGGACAGACTCAGATATCATTTTTTCAGAAATACATCTAGAGGTACCGATGGCCGTCCTCCCGGTCGGGAGAATCCACTAAGCACGGTCGATTTCGGTTCGGTCACGACCCTCTCGTCAGATTTTTTATGTGGAAACTCTAAGTTTCCCAATAGGTTTTATGCTATTTTTATTATTATCCGATCACCATTTTCCGGGAGGCGTAAGTCTACCTTTCCGATGCCCTGGAAAGATTTTCGGGATGATGCCTCCGGCATGTATCCTTGCTGGCGGTGGCCGTCCGGGTGTACGAGAAGTACAACCTGACGGTTCCCATTTTCCGGGAGGTGTAAGTCTACCCTCTCGATGCCCCGAAAAGATTTCCGAGATGACGCCTCTGGCATGCATCCTTGCCGATGGTGGCCGTCCGGGTGTACGAGAAGTACAACCTGACGGTTCCTATTTTTTGGGAGGCGTAAGTCTACCCTCCCAATGCCCCGGAAAGATTTCCGGGATGACGCCTCCGGCATGCATCCTTGCCAGCGGCGACCGTTCGGGTGTATGAGAACTACAACCCGACAGTTCCCATTTTCTGGGAGGCGTAAGTCTACCCTCCCGATGCCCCGGAAAGATTTCTGGGATGATGCCTCTAACATGCATCCTTGCCGACGGTGGCCGTCCGGGTGTACGAGAAGTACAACCTGACGGTTTCGGTTTCCGGGAGGCGTAAGTCCACCCTCCCGATGCCCCGGAAAGATTTCCGAGATGACACCTCCGGCATGCATCCTTGCCAGCGGCGGCCGTCCGGGTGTACGAGAAGTACAACCCGACAGTTCCCGATTTCCGGGAGGCATAAATCTACCCTCTCGATGCCCTGGAAAGATTTCCGGGATGATGCCTCTGGCATGCATCCTTGCCGGCGGCGGCCGTCCGAGTGTACGAGAGGTACAACCCGACGGTTCCCATTTTTCGGGAGGTGTAGGTCTACCCTCCCGATGCCCCGGAAAGATTTTCGGGATGACGCCTCCGGCATTCACCCCATTGGCGTAGATGGTTCAGGGAACCAGCCAGCCGGCCGCCGGCAAGCCGGCACAAACAGCTGGTAGCCGGCTCCCCAAAAACCCATTTTTGGGTGAATGGTTTGGGGAACCAACCGGCTCCTCGAAAACCGATTTTTGGGTGAATGGTTTGGGGAACCAGCCAGCACAAACGGCTGGTGGCCGGCTCCTCGAAAAAGCATTTTTGGGTAGATGGTTCGGGGAACCAGCTGGTCCATCACCGGTGAACCGGTATAACAAACTGGCAGCCGATCCCCATTCTCTGAGAAATATAAGTGTACATTCCCGATGCCCCGGAAAGATTTCCGAGATGACACCTCCGACATGCATCTTTTCCGGCAGTGGCTGTTCGGATATACAAACGTATGACCCGATGGTTCTTGATTTCCAGAAAGAACAGAGCCACCTTTCCGGGATAAGGTCACCTGCACGCATCCATGCCGGCCCTAGCCAAGTGTAACGTAAATTCTCATCTCCCGTTAGAGGGGGGACATAACGTGGCAGCCGGTACATTCAGCCGGTTGCCGGCGGCCCAGCCGGCCGCCTCACTCGACTTTCAGTTCTTCTGCTAAGAGGTCCGAAAGGGTGACCTTCATGTCTTTCTCTCCCCCATTTATTGCCAAATCTGGTATGAATCCCCGCTTTGTTCGATTCTCGTTTGTTTTACCGGAAGGGATGAAGTTATCCCTCCCGATGCCTGGGAAGGTTTTCCAGGATGAGGCCATAGGTAGCCGAGCTGACTAATGTGGTTTTCCATTTTAGAGTCGGAGAGAGGTTGCCCAGGCTATCTAGGGGTGCCTAACACCTTTCCCAACAGTACCTTGAGCCCCATATCCAGTTCTCACGTGTGACACGATTTTACGTGATTCTCGTGATTTTATCGTTATGATGGTGAAAGGACACTTTCCCATCTAGTATTCCTTGTTTTCTACTCAAAAATAAGGTGGCGACTCCGTTCAACGAGCCATCTGGCCCACAAGGTGATGCACCCACACAAACACCTTTCAATTCTCTGTACCTTGGCCCATCCACCGGCGGCGCTGGTGGAAACCCATGAGCTTCCAGGTGATAGCCGGATGAAAGAGAGGGTATAGATTTTTGGCGACTCCACTGGGGAAATCTGCTAGGTTTTATTCATTAAGTGACTCAAACTCTCATTCGTACGGCTCTTTTATAGTCAGTCTTTTATTTTTCCATTAAGAATTTTAACATACTTGTCGCATTTGCTAAGCGAAGCCGCTTTCAAATGCATTGAACCATATCACCCTTCTTTGGTATCCCTATAGATCTTCACGGACCCCCGTAGGTTCTGCAGGCACAGTCTCCTCATGGACCTCTACCCTACAGGTTCTGGACCCTGCTGGCTCCCCCTGTCCTGACTCGCTCACATGCAAAAGCCATGGCCACCGGTTCCACTACGGCTTCCGAATCATCCCCTTCCATCACTATGGCAACTTCTCCTGTACATGTCAGTAACAGCTTCCTCAATGGGCACAGTATCGGGCCAGCATGACATCACCGGCAGAATTGAGCAAGCCATATACTACCTCAATAAAAAGTTTACCGAGGTAGAAGAACGGTATGAGCTGATTGAGAAGTACTGTCTCTCACTGGTCTGGACGGTGAAAAAGCTGCGACATTACTTGGTGGTCTACCCAGTTTTGTTGCTCAGCTGCCTAGATCCCCTGCGCTACCTCTTCAACTAGCTGGCCTTGGTAGGCAGATGCGTGAAATGGCAAATGCTCCTCGCAGAATTCGACATCTGGTACGTATCCCAGAAATCCATGAAGGCCCAAGCCATGGCTGACCAGCTGGCCCACCAACCCTTACCAGATTACCAACCGTTGGAGGATTCGTTCCCAGATGAGCCCATCTTCACCATCAACGAGCCGAATCCAAACCAACTGGATCTGGACCAACTAGTTTCTGACCAACCAGAACCCCATATCTTATACATTGATGGAGCAGTCAACACTAAAGGCCGCGGGGTAGGGGTTGTCCTAGTGGATCCCTAGGGAAGGATGCTGCTCGTAGCCAAGCGACTTCTCTTCACATGCTCACACAATGAGGCAGAGTACGAAGCTTGCGTCATGGGGCTACGACTCGCACTGGAACTCCGGGTCACCCACCTGCACGTATTCGGCAATGCCATGTTGGTAATCTCTCAAACCCTCAACAGGTGGAAAACCCGAGACCCCAAGCTCCAGCCGTACTAGGAACTCATATTGCAATTACCAAGCAACTTTCGGTTCATCCATTTCCAACATGTCGGCCGCAAGCATAACCCGTACGCAAACGCTCTGGTCGTCCTAGCGTCATGGGTAGCGGTCAAGGAGGGTTGGAGCATAGCCATAGAAGTCACAACACTTCACCAACCCACCTACAGTGAAAACATCTATCGCCTCACAAAAGTACCTAAGCAGGCAGACGTTAGGCCCTCGACTCTACATCCAGCCAGCTACCCTAGCAACCAGCAAACTGTCGATCAATGCAGAGAATCAGCCCCAGTCGACGAACCGAACAATGTAGACTCCAGGTCCCTAGACGGTGGACTCGAAAACTCACAACAAGAAAACCGCCCCTGGTATTCAGACATACAAACCTTCTTGTAGACCGGAGAGTTCCCATCAGAGGCTACCAGCCAAGACAAACGTACATTGTCAAGACTGGCAGCCGGCTACGTCTTCAGCAGGGGATAGCTCTATAAAAGATCTCACAACCAGACTCTTCTCCGGTGCATAACCTCGCCCGAAGCACATACGATTATGTAGGAAATCCATGAAGGTGTCTGTGGATCCCACATGAATGGGATCCTCCTAGCGAAAAAGATCATGCTCCAAGGCTACTACTGGACTGGAGCACAATGGAGGTGGACTGCACCACGTACGTCCGTCGTTGTCACCAATGCCAGGTACATGGGAACCTCATCCATACGCCCCCCAGGAATTATACAACATGGCTTCCCCTTGGCCATTCTCCAAGTGGGCCTTGGATGTGGTAGGCGAAATTAGGCTAACGGCCACCAACGGACACCGGTATATACTGGTGGCCATCGATTACTTCACCAGGTGGGTGGAGGCAGTATCCTACAAGACAATCACGGTAGCCACAACCCAAAAGTTCTTGCGCAATAACATCATCACCCAGTATGGTGTACCCTTTAAGGTGGTGACCGACAACGACACCAACTTTATAGCCAAGCAGGTCACGAGCAATCTCGAGTAGTGCCATATCCGTCACCAAAGGGCGTCCCCCTACAGGCCACAGATGAATGGAGTGGTCGAAGCAGCTAACAAGACACTGGTCCGAATTCTTAAGAAGATGGTCCAAAGACACAAAGATTGGCACGACCACCTCCCGTACGCGCTCTGGGCCTACCAGACATCCCTACGGACCACCACCGGAGCAACGCCATACTCGTTGGTGTCTGAAGCAGTGTTGCCAGTAGAGGTAGAACTCCCATCCCTTCACATCCTCAAAGAAGCAGCAGACTCCGATGACCAGTGGTCGGAATTGCACCTGTTGCAGCTCAACCTCCTAGACAAGAGAAGGTTGAGAGCCTTGGACCATGCCCAGACTTATCAGCGAAAGATGGCAAGGGCTTACAACAAGAAGGTTCATCCCCGACTCCTTACGTCTAGTGATCTAGTCCTTCGCTCCATCCCGCCAACAGGTTCAAAAGGAAAATTCTCCCCAAATTGGCATGGCCCGTACGTCATCACCAAAACCCTCAGTGGAGGGGCCACTTACCTTTGTGATGAAGCCACCCAACAAGAGTTCGGCCCGGTCAATTTGTCATAGCTGAAGAAGTTCTACCCAAAAGACAAACTCAACCAAGGATCAACCCGGCAGCCGCCCTCAAACAGGTTGGCTACCGACTTCTCAGATCGACACCCTGCCGGCAGACCGAGAGGCCAACTCCCCGTGGCTGAACATGACAAGCACGTCACATACCAAACCGGGGCTCATCATGACTGCCGCCTTCAGACAAGCCAGTGACCGATGTCTCCGTCTGACTCTCCACTGGCTGACCGAGGGGTCAGGTCCAGATAGGTACGCTCCTTTCCTTAGTGAATTCCCTCTTATGATGCACATGTCACACGATGCACACACGATGCACACATGATAAGCAGATCCAACTCTCTAGTCATCCTGCCTCGTCCACGTTGGAAAGGAAGAGGGCCGACGAAACTAGCCAAAACGGCACCCCACACGTTCGTGTATGTTCTGGATCACAACCCGTCAGCCATAGCCTGTTGCCCAATACTTGCACACTCCACTGCCCAACCGGCCTACCACCGGCTGCCACCTCCAACATACCCAGCGGCCACGTTTATAGCTAGCGGTGAGAACAGTTTGCAGCAGTAGGCGGCACATCTGACTCAAGAAGTGCTATCTGGACCTCTGGGATGAACTACTGACCCCAGGAGTGACACCAACTACATCCAGATTTCTACATCAAGAATCCGAGCACCCATCTTGTTCAACTCCGATGGCACAAAGATTGAACAGGGTGAGTAATCCAGGTTCGTCCTTATCCCCATGGTCTTTGCTGATTCTGAGTGGTTACGAGATACCGATGGGAGATCACTCCTCCCCTCGAATGAGTATCCAACCTCCCATTTTTACTTAGCCCGAGTGCCACCCAACAATGAGGGAGATCACAACCTTCGGCTCCCTCTAGGTAAGGTATTCCCGCTTGGACCTAGCCGCGACAACGTCAGGTTATTTTGCTTGCCAACAGCATGTGGGGATTCAGTTTTCTTATCTTCTATTTTGTAATAGAAAAGAACAAAAAAAAAAAAGAGAAGAAGAAAAGTCAGTGGCTAGAATCCTTCTTCAATAGAAACAAACAGAAAAAGAAAAAGGAAAAGAAAAAAAAAATAGAGAAAAAGAAAAAAGAAAGAGAAAAAGAAAAAAAAGAAAGGAAAAGTTACTTGTTGCTGAGTCCTGAAAGTATATGGACTCTTGTGTAAGGGAAGGGTAGATCTTAGGATTCCACCGTCTATTGGCAGTCCAATACCCAGCTTGTCGCGATTGACCAAGTATCCCCTTCTTTTAGGGCTTGGCAACCCATCGAAGCCGCAAATACAACCGGGTGCCAGAACCCATTTGCCGACACCCACTTCTCCCCTTTTCTCTTATCCTAGGGCTTGACATCCTAACTAAGTCGTCGACATTGGGCTTGGCATCCTGCTGAAAGTCGCTTCCACCCCAGGGTTCCAATGCCCACATTTTCAGAACCCGCATAGTTCTATTTGTTATCTCTACAACCCCAGAGCAAACTCGTGAGGAAGAATCAGCATAACTATGGGCAAAAGGACAACTCTCGGATCTCTCCTCTCGACCCGCCTTTGTCGCCTGACGGTCACTTCCGCTGGACAAGGGAACCACGTTTCCAAACTCACATGCATGAATGTCCAACGGTTGTCTTTTGACATGAGGTGAGACACCTTTCATTCCCCTGCAGGTCCAGATAGCACGATTGGGTCAGAACAGCTACCTTGCGCAGACCCCACCTCAGGCAACCACCTGGAAGCCCCTCTACGAAATCAACAAAACAAAACATAGGAAAGAGAGTCACCAGAGAGTGTCCCAAACTTCCTCACACAACTCACCACAGATATTCACGAATGAGAGGAGGGAATCACACTCCCTCCTCACCTTTGGAAACTAATATGCAAACGAGTGTGCAGGAGAACAAGTCAGTCGGACAATTCAGCCAGCTACCGCTTAGGAAGTACGGCCACCCGGACCAAAACCCGCACGAGACAAGATGTCACGCAGAAAAAGAAGGGGGCTGCTGGGTAAATCAACCGGCTACCACCACCAAAACCCAGGGATGGTCGACTACTTAGCACTACCTACGCCAGAACACTAACTATTCCATGTAGGAAGAAGGAAAGCTCGCCCATGCGCACCGCCTTGCTCAGACAGCAGGACGCTCGGACCCCAACCCACACGAGACGAGATGTCACACGGAAAAAGAATGGGGGGCTGCCGGGTAAATCAGCCGGCCGTCGCCACCAATACCTGGGGACAGTCGACTCCTCAACACTAACCTCTCCTCGCAGGAACGAATGAGGCCCCCACTCCTTGCTAAACTCAGACGGTTGCACGCCACGGCAAGGATCGACGCTAAGTGAAACATCATGCGGGGGAAGGAAGGGCCGCCGGACGAACAAGCCGGCCCACCGCCGGCAACCTGGAAAAAGACTCGACAATCGGCTCCCCAAAACCCATACTTAGACGTATGGATTGAGTGGCTAGCTGGCCCGCCACCGGCAATCCAGCAAAAAGACCTGGCAACCGGCTCCCTGAAACCCAAACTTAGATGTATGAATCAGGTGGCCAGCTAGCCCGCTACCAGCAATCCGGCAAAAAGAACTAGCAACCGGCTCCCCGAAACCCATACTTGGACGTATGGATCGGGTGGCCAGCCGGCCCACCGCCAGCAATCCGGCAAAAAGACCCAGCAACCGACTTCCCGAAACCCATACTTAGACCTATGGATCGAGTGACCAACCGGCCCATCGTCGGCCATCCGTTAAGAAAAGTCGACAGCCGGCTCCCAGATTGCCACCAAGGTACGAATGACTTCTTCGTATCGTCACCCCACATCCCACTCGCTAATCCACTCAAATTCTTGAGGGGACAGTTATACGCAAAATGTCGTTAAAGTTGAGCTGATATTATATATGATTGAAAGAAAAGGTACAGATACACAAAGCTATTCCTCGTCAGAAGTCCTCTGGGAGTCGAACCTCTAGGGATCAAACGCCTGACGCTCCCGCCTCCGCTGCTCTTGTGTTGCCTCTCGGCGCTCCATCCGCTCCACTAAGCAGATCAACCGGTCCTCATGACTAATTAGCAGGATGAGAACTTCGTCCCGAGCATAGAGACGCTCCACCGCCGCACACAAGCAATCGACGAGATCCGGGTCCGAAGAAGACCGGTCGGTAGAAGTAGAAGCAGTGGGCCGGCTCCCAGTCGACTGCCCGCCAGACGACGAGCTAGTCCACTTCAAGCTAAGCCTCTCATACCGACCCAGATCGACCGACGTAATGGGCCCGGTCTAGAGCGGGACCTTCTGCCGCCCCTGGTTGAAATGCGAAGGAAGGTGGCCAATTCTAGCATCACCTCCCCGAACAGCAACTGGCTGGGAGGCCGCCGGCCCGAGATGATCATGCCGCGCATCTAGCACTGAACCGCCGCCGCCCAATTCACCTGATAACCCGTTATCACCGCGAAAGTCGCGAGATAGGTTGCCACACTGATCTTGTCCCAGTGTCCCCCTTTCGGGAGGATCGTGTTGTTAAGGACGAAGGAAATGACGTGGGCAATGGGGTTCAGATCCCGAGCCTTGACGACCCATTCATCGAAGTCAGCTTCCGCGGCAATTGCTACGTTGATGTCACCGATGCTCCAGGGAAGGCTTGGTACGAGAGAGAAGATGTCCAGCCCAGTGAAGCGGAGGCCCATCACCTCAAACAGGAGGCCATCGGAGAACTCCACGGGCCCAGACTGAAGGCCCAAGATGAGTTGTGACTCCACCTTTGACAGTTTGGATTACATCTCGGCTACCAGATCGGGGATGGACTCCACCCAGTGGAAGTCCCGGACGAAGGGAAGCAGGCCCTGCTAGGCGAACAGCTGCTACACCTCCGACAGCCGATCGAAGCTAGCCGGCCTGTTGTATAAAACCGTCTTTACGGCTAGGAGGCCGTTGACGGGGGACGCCAACTCCTAGTCAATTTCGGGGGGGGCCATGCCATCGGCCGCCGCCTCCTCGGAGCCGGTCGGGGCGCGATACCAGGGGAGCTCCAACCGGGCCGATCTTGCATCCGACGCTATGTCGTCGAGGACATCCAACGGCATTGACGAAGTCCCGGCAAGACGCCGTCACTCGTCCACCATGATCTTGAACTCTGGATGGGGGCCTCCGCCGATGCCTCTCCTTCCGCTTTGTCCACCGGTACCCAAGAGCTGGAGGCACCGGAGTCTCGCTGCCATTCCGACAGCCACCACCAGGACATGGCCTTGACCGAAGAGGCGTCACAGCCATGGTCGGTAAGTTCAAAGAAGATAGACAGACAGGCAGATTCAGCCCGGTCAGGACACGTGAGCTCCCTCGCCGGCAGGTTCTTCAACGTTGGCGGTAAAAGATTGATCCATCATTGCACAGCCTCAGGAACCGGTCGTCAGACGTGGCCTGTGACATTTTTCGTACGAGGCATATTGGTGGTGAAAGGAAGATGAAGGATGGAAGAAAATCGAGAAGCATAGCTCCAACACAAAGTGAAATCGAGAGGAAGAGATGAAGAAATCTCAAACGCCCTCACCCTCTATTTATAGAAAATTTGGCACCCGATTTCTGGCTGACCCGAAGTAGCAACCGGTTCAAAAACTGGTTGCACAAAAATTGAGAAAGCTGAGACGATTCCTGACAACTTTGAAAAGGGAACGGTCATGGCACAGGAACCGACAAAGTTGCACGGAAATAGAAAAAGATGAACAAAAATCAAGAAAGCTACAACAAGCACGTGAAACATTCACATCACCAACCGGCTTCCAACTAACCTGAGGCGGCAACCGGTTCAGAAACCAGTTGCACAAAAATCGAGAAAGCTGAAATGATTCCTGACAACTTTGAAAAGGGTATGGTCATGGCACGGGAATCGATAAAGTTGCACGAAAATCAAAAAAGGTGAATAAAAATCAAGAAAGCTGCAGCAAGCACGTGAAACATTCACATCACCAATCGGCTTCCGACTAACCCGAGGCAGCAATTGGTTCAGAAACCGGTTGCACAAAAATCGAGAAAGCTGAAATAATTCTTGACAATTTTGAAAAGGTACAGTCATGGCACGAGAATCGATAAAGTTGCACGGAAACTGAAAAAGGTGAATGAAAATCAAGAAAGCTGCAACAAGCACGTGAAGACTTCACATCACCAGCTGGTGGCTGGCTCTCGTGAGGCGGCAACAACATAACCAGTCGGCCGAAACGTAACATTGCAAAGAGTATGATGTGACTATTCACTCCAACCGTCACATCCCAATCACCGGCTCCCACGAGGTGGTTGCCGCGTAACTGGCTGGCTAAGAGCTAAGATGTGGAGGAAGTACAATGCAATGCTGACACAGCCTTCGGACATGGTATGCAATTGCTTTCCACCTCGTTACCTGATTTTTGGCACCCACCGTGCAACCAGCTAGCTAACACTGTGGCATCCCTTGGTTAAGTAATCGAGAGTGTAAGTTCGACTCCATTTCATTACTAGCGATTGATGACTCACGAAGTGTGAAGCCTCGCATGGCTTACCACTCACGCATGGGGGGTCGTTCAACCCTAGAACATCGGTTTCCTTCCACCAAGGTCATACAACCTCGCTTAGGGGGGGGTATTCTGTTGACTCCCATGTTTGAACAAAAGAGCCGGGGAAGCAGTCGGCTCCCCCGCAACCCCCCATTGACGCAAAGGGGTGGTGGAAGCAGCCGGCTCCCCACAACCCCCATTGATGCAAATGGGTGGGGGAAGTAGCCGGCTCCCCATCCCGGAAGCTTTTTCGAGGCATAGGGAGAGCAGCTTTGCTTCTGCCGGTAAGATAAGTTGGAAATAGGTAAAACACGGCCATTGACGTCGTAGCCACCATGACTGACTTCTGGCTGAAAAGCTAGACGTTTGGTGGGTCTACCCATCTGCCTACCGGACATCCGGGTCTGGGATCAGATGTTCACCCGGTGTGTCGCCTCCACTTCAGGGTGCAGGGATTTCTACACCCAGTCCCGATAGATGGGAGAGGCGGACACCTTCAAGGAGACGGTCATCAGTAAGTGGAGATGACACATCTGACGATGGCCATGCATTTCAAAGAAAAGGGACAGGGGAAAGCTCGACGATGTGTTCGTAAAACACGTAAGAAAATGCGGGTTCCCATGTAAAAAGACCTGATGAGGGGATCACAACTGAACTGATCTCAACCGTACCAGGTGGATTCACCTGGTAGGGAGGGAGGTTGTCGATACCTTCGGTAGCGAATCCAAAGGAATGCTACTCGAGCATGTCCTTTGACCTTTCCCTTTGCGTGGGGAAGGTTCAGTACGATCGGGGCTCGGAGTAACGAGGCTAAATCATAGGCATGATGGCAGAAAAAGATGGAGCTTACCTGCAGGGAGTCACCGGTGGTGGTCGGAAGTCCTTGCTCCAGTGCGGTGAGAGGGCGTTGGGGCTCTGAGTAGCTCTCCTCCGAAATCACGCATCGGCCAAAAGCTTCCTCCTTTGAAATCTTGAAAAAGCGGTCGTCTTGAATGGAGCGGAAGGTCCCTTTATATAGGGAACTACCTTCCTTCTTTGGGTGATCCCGGGATGGAAACTCGGCGTACATCTTGGTTCAATCCTGCGATCTGCGTGATTGATTGATTGTGAGATTTAAGTAATTAAATCTTGCCATATCTTTCGAATAGATTTGAATTATTTATCCAGGTGTCTAGCTAGTAGCCATGGTAAGTTGTCCGGTTGCTGGGTAATGGAGATCGCTGTGTGCTAGGGACATAGCTGGTGATTCAGGGGAATAGGTCACGGCGGATAGCTGGGATTTTGCAATGGCTGAGGACCTAGTGACCTTGTTCTTTTCCCCCGAAGTTGGACTAAGCTTTGCGGGTGTGTCAATGAGTGTACCTGCATGTTGGTAGAAGAGTTAGGGATCGGCCGCCAAGGTATTTTACCGATGTGCCGGTGGTCGGCCAGCTGGTTTACCCGACCACCCAATAGCTGCCGAACATGGGCTTCAATGCCAGCAAAGTGGGACTTCTCCGAGTGGGAGCTTAGGGAAATCGGCTGTCGAGGTGATGTACCGGCATGCCAGTGGATTGCCGGTTGATTTACCTAGCTGTCTGATAGATCTTAAGCATAGGGGTCAACAAAATGCCCCTCCCTAGGCGAGGTTCTATGACCTTGGTGGAAGGAAATTGATGTCCTTGGGTTGAATGACCCTTCGTGCATAAGTGATAGACAATGTGAGGCTTCACACTTCGTGAACATCCATCACTTGTTATGAAATAGACTTTCCTTGAAGGTGCGTCAAGAGAAGTCTGAGAAGTTCGGAGAGAATGCACTTTGAACCGTGATGACGGAACTTATACTCTCGATATCTTAACCGAGAGCTACCATGGTGGTGTGGACTTATACTTCTGGTCGCCTAACCAGAAGATGCCATGAAAAGGGTGGTCGGACTTACACTTTCGGTGGCCTAACCAGAAGATGCCTTAGGGGGAGTTGGGCTTACAGTCCTGGTTACCTAACCAGGAGATGCCATAAAAGGGGATGGACTTACACTTCCAATTTTCTAACTGGAAGCTGCCTTTGACGACTCGGCATGCTGGGTGGTGAGCTGGAAAGTTCTCCCTACCATTAACCAGCGAACATTAACCCCGTGCAGGCATGTGTCACGTGCGCAATCTGAAATCTGCATGGTCATCAATGCAGGCAATCGTCCCATCACCTTCCCTCAAATTTTGGCTCGGTCGATTGCTTAATTGGCAGCCGCCTTGTGAGTGCCGGCAACCGGGTGGTCACATGTAGGTGCTTTTTATGTCACGTCCCATCAATTTTCCCATATAAAAGGGATGCCAAGGCACCAAAGATTTTCATCCTTCTCATGAGCTAAGGGTAGGGTTTTCGCCTCTTCGTCTTCTCCGTCCTCTCGTCGGCGGTGACGTTTTGGCTTCCACTCATTTTCTTCTCCCGTCGGCGGTGACGTCCCATCTTCTTGCAGCTTCCTTGTTTTCTTCCCCCATTGGCAGCGACGTCTCATCTTCCAACAACTTCCTCATTTTTTTCCATCCCATCGACGGCAACGTCCCGTCTTCCGACGGCTTCCTCATTTTTTTGTCCTCGGTCTTGTCCTCCAGCCCCATCTCCCTTCATGCCTAGGACGAAGAACGACACAACCCACGTCCGGCGGACGGTCGCCGCATCTCTGGACCCCGTGCGGCAGAGGCTCGATACCCTACCCCCGGTGCTCAAGGATCTACCGGTGAAGGAGCTCGCCTGCAATGACCGCACGGAGGCTGTTCGTTTGCAGGTGTCGTACCTGCTTATGGTCAGGGGGTGTGACTCATCCTCCACCGACGTTCTCTCCCGGTGGTGGTTATCGGAGTGGTGTGGGGACACTGACGCCTCCAGTTCTCGCCCGCCAGAGGAGGGCGTGGAAGGTGAGGGGTCGGCGGAGGCTCCTCTTGAAGGCTCGCAGTGCAGCATGCACTGTAAGATGCTGGTCGGGATGGATGGCTCGTTAAACGGAGGTACAAAGAATTGAAAGGTGATTGTGTGAGCACATTGCCACGTGGGATGGATGGCTTCATTAAACGGAGTCACCATCTTATTTTTGGGTAGAAAACAAGGAAAACCGGGTGGGGAAGTGTCCTTCCACCATCAAAATGATAAAAACCACAGAAATGATATAAAATCGTGTAACATTATGCGAAACATGAGAGAACTGGATACGGGACTCAAGGTACTATTGGGGAAGGTGCTATGCACCCCTAGATAGCTCGGGTAATCCTGGCCTCTCTCTAGCTATAGGACGGGAAACCATGACAGTCAGCCCGACTAAACATGGCCTCATCCCGGAAGCCTTTCCGGGGCATTGGGAGAGCAGCTTTGCTCCTCTTGGTAAAAGGGAACCGTCAGGGTGTACATGCTCATGCGCCCAAACGGCCGGCGTCAGCAGTGATGCATGCCGACGGCCTCATCCTGGAAGCCTTTCTAGGGCATCGAGAGGGCAGCTTTGCTCCTTCTAGTAAAAGGGAACCGTTGGGGTGTACATGCTTGTGCACCTAGATGGCCGGCATCGGCAATGATGCATGTCGATGACCTCAGGAGTGCAGCTTTGTTCCTCCCGGTAAAAGGGAACTGTCGGGGTGTACATGCTCGTGCACCTAGATGGCCGACATCGAAAATGATGCATGTTGGAGTCCTCATCCTAGAAGCCTTTCCAGGGCATCAGGTTGGTAGCTTTGCTCCTCCCGGTAAAAGGGAACCGTTGGGGTGTACATTCTCGCAAACCTAGACAGTCGGCGTTGGCAATGATGCATGCCGGTGGCCTCATCCCAAAAGCCCTTCCGGGGCATTGGGAGGGTAGCTTTGCTCCTCCTAATAAAAGGGAACCATCGGGGTGTACATGCTCATTGCGTCGACAATGATGCATGCCAACGACCTCATCCAAGCAATGATGCATGCCGACGACCTCATCCTAGCAACGATGCATGCCCGCAACCTCATCCCGACCGGCATCGGGAGGGCAGCTTTTCTCCTCCTGGTAAAATGGTGAGAAATAAGTAAAACGTGGCCATGGACGTGATAGCCACCGCGACTGACTTCCGGCTGAAAAGCTAGAGGTTTGGTGGGTCTACCCATCAGCTTGTCAGACAGCCAGGTCGAGGGCTAGATGTTTACTCAGTATATCGCCTCCACTTCCTGGTGCAAAGATTTCTACACCCATTCCTGAAAGATGGGGGAGGCAGACACCTCCGTAGAGACAGTCGTCTGTGAGCAGAGACGACACGTCCGATGGTGGCTAGGCATTTTAAAGGAAAGGGACAGGGGAAAACTTGATGATGCATTTGTAAAACACATAAGAAAATGCAGGTTCCCATGTAAAAGACCCGATGAAGGGATTGCGATTGAACTGATCTCGACCGTACCAAGTGGATTCACACGGCAGGGAGGGAGGTGGCCAGTACCTTCGGAAGCGTATCTAAAGGAATGCTACCCAAGCATGTCCCTTTCCCTTTGCGTGGGGAAGGTTTAGTACGGTCGAGGCTCGAAGTAACGAGGCCAAATCATAGGTATGATGGCAAGAAAAGAGGGAGCTTACCTGCAGGGAGTCGCCAGCGGTAGTTGGAAGTCCTTGCTTCGATGTGGTGAGAGGTGTCGAGGCTCCGAGTAGCTCTCCTCCAAAATCACGCGTCAGCCAAAAGTTCCCTCCTTCAGAATCTCGAAAAAGCAATCCTCTTGAATGGAGTGGAAGGTCCCTTTATATAGGGAATTACCTTCCTTCTTTAGGTGATCCAGGGATGGAAACTCCATGTACATTTTGGTTCAATCCCATGATCCACGTGACTGATTGATTGCGGGATTTATGTAATTAGATCTTGCTATATCTTTCCAATAGATTTGAATTATTACCCTCGCGTGTAGTCGGCAACCATGATAGGTTGGCCGACGGTCGAGTAAGGCAGATCGACGTGCATTTAGGAATGTAGCCAAGGGTCTGGGGGAATTTGGCCATGGCAGAGAGTTAGGATTGTGCACCGGTTCATGATCTGGTGGTCATGTACCATATCCCAGAAGTTGAACTCCTCCCTTTTATGCCTTGTATCAGCCGAAGTTCCGTATGGTCGGCCGTCTTCCCTTCGCTGATGTTTGTGGGCATGTTGACGAGTGTACCTGCAAGTTTGTGGAAGAGTTCGGGATCGGCTGCCGGGGTATTTTACTGACATGTCGGTTGGTGGCTGGCTGATTTGCCTGGCCACCCGATTGGTGTTGAATATGGAACTTCGCTGGGTGGAGCTTGGGGAAACTGGCTGCCAAGGTGATGTATCGACATGCCGGTGGATGGTCGGTTGATTTACCTGACCGCCCGATAAATCTTAATCATGGGGGTCAACAAAATGCCCCTCCCTAGGCGAGGTTGTATGACCTTGGTGGAAGGAAACCGATGTCGTAGGGTTAAATGACCTTCCTTGCATAAGTGATAGATAATGCGAGGCTTCACACTTTGTGAATATCCATCGTTTGTTATGCCATAGACTTTGCTGGAAGGTGCGTCAGGAGAAGTCTTGAGGAGTTCAGAGAGGATGCACTCTAAACAATGATGACCGGATTTATACTCTCGATATCTTAATCGAGAGCTGTCATGGTAGTGTGGACTTACACTTCTGGTCGCCTAACCAGAAGATGCCTAAGGGGAAGTTGGGCTTACACTCCTGATTTTCTAACCGAAAGCCGCCTTTAACGAGCCGGCATGCCGGGTGGTGAGTTAGAGTGTTCTCCCTACCATTAACCAATGGGTATTAACCCCGTGCAAGCACGTGTCACATCTGCAGTCTGAAAGCTGCATGGTCGTCAGCATAGGTAGTCACCGTATCATCTTACCTCGATTTTTGGCTCAATCGGTTGCTTAACTGGTAGCCACCTTGTGGGTGCCGGTAGCCAGGTGGTGAGCTGGAAAGTTCTCCCTGCCATTAACCAGCGAGCATTAACCCCGTGCAGGCACGTGTCACATTCGTGGTCTGAAATCTGCATGGTTGTCAGTGCAGGCAGTCATCGCATCACCTTCCCTCAATTTTTGGCTCGGCAAGTTGCTTAACTGGTAGCTGCCTTGTGGGTGCCGGCAGCTGGGTGGTCACGTGCAATCGCTTTTTATGTCATGTCCCATCAATTTTCGCCTATAAAAGGGACACGAGGGCACCAAAGCTTTTCATTCTTCTCGTGAGCCAAGGGTAGGGTTTTCACCTCTCATCTTCTCTGTCATCTCATCGGCAACGACGTCTTGGTTTCCCCTTGTTTTCTTCTCCCGTCGGTGGTGATGTCCTGTGTTTTGACGGTTTCCTCGTTTTCTTCTCCCGTCGATGGTGACGTCCTGTGTTCTGACGGTTTCCTCGTTTTCTTCTCCCATCAGCAGTGACGTCCTGTGTTTCGGCGGTTTCATCAGTTTTTTCATCCTTGTCGTCAGTGGTAACATCTCATCTCCAGCAGTTTCCTCATTTTCTTCTCTCGTCGGTGGCGACGTCCCGTGTTCTGACGGTTTCCTTATTTTCCTCTCCTGTCGGCGGTGACATCTCATCTCCAGCGGTTTCCTCATTTTCTTCTCCCGTCGGTGGCGACGTCCCGTGTTTTGACGGTTTCTTCATTTTCCTCTCTTGTCGGCGGCAACGTCCTGTGTTTCGGCGGTTTCCTCTTTTTTTTTTCATCCTTGTCATCAATCGTGACATCTCATCTCCACCTCCGACTTCCTCTTTTTTTTTTTTTTTTGTCCCGTTGGTCCTGTCCTCCGGCCCCGTCTCCCTCGATGCCTAGGATGAATAACGTCACGAGCCATGTTCGATGAACAGCCGCCACCTCTCTGGACCCCGTGCAGCAATGGCTTGAGACCCTACCCTCGGCGCTCAAGGATCTACCGGCAAAGGAGCTCGCCTGTCCCAACCGCACGGAGGCCATCTGTTTGCAGTTGTCTTACCTACTTATGGACGATGGGTGCGACTCATCCTCCGCTGACGCTCTCTCCCGGTGGTGGTTGTCGGAGTGGCGTGGGGACCCTGACGCCTCCGGTTCTTGCTCGTCGGAGGAGGGCGCGGAAGGCAAGGTGTCGACGAAGGTTCCTCTTGAAGGCTCGCAGCGCAGGACGCGCCACAAGATGCTGGTTAGGAGGCAGCGGCCTCTCTTGGAGTCCTCTAATGTGCCGCCGGCAATGCCTGATGACACGGGGTCAGATACGGTGTCTATCTGCATGGCCCTTCCATGGCATTACTCGGCCGCCGGTTATGCTATAAGCACTAAAATTGTGCTTCTTTTTATACTATTATTCATGCCTTTTAGAGATTAAACGATAACAAATGCATGATTATAACCAAGATTTTATTATTTTAGCATTTGATTGATTATGCATAAAAATATAATTAAATAATCCAAAATGCACAATTTTACCATGTTATATGATTTAATGCTTATGGAAATGAATCCAACCTTCTTGAG
>JAMKPZ010001376.1:0-37636 GCA_024699675.1 Amphibolis antarctica | reverse complement strand
TTCTCTCTTTGGGGTTTAAGTGGAGGTCGATTCAAGACAAGGTGGAGATTTGTTGAATGTCTTGAATCTTATTATGTTTGTAAGGGCATTTTTGTCATAGATGATTAGCCACTATATAAGGCCATCCAAATGCCCAAAAGGGAATTAGGGTTTTTGTGAAAGATCATTTTTGTAACAAGAGAAGCTTTGTGTGAGGAGGTCGAGCCAACCCTTGGTGCGTCAGCCATCCCACTCTTCCCTTTCCCTTTCTCTTGTAATCCACCATTTTGAAGATAGTGAAGAACCCAAGGAGAGACACCCGTGGACGTACCCAAGTTGGGGAACCACATAAATCTCATTTGCATTGGTGATTTGGGTGTTTGGGTGCGCCTGGAACCCAAGCTGCGCGTCCAAGCCACCGCTAGCCATGATTTCAACTTTCCTTCGTATTTTCTCCCTCCTACATGTGCTAATCTCATTCGAATCTGCTGTGCTTGGATACCTCTGGAAGTAACAAGTGGTATCAGAGTTTGTTCAAGGAGTTTTGGCCGTGTATTCGCCCGTGGGAGGAATTGGCACAGGGAACCGCAAATCTGCTGCCGTCGTCGTGCCAGCACAACATCCAAGGATGCCAACTCATGCGCTTGGTATTCCACTTGCTGGAATACGTCTATAAGCCCCTCTGGTCCTTCCTCATATTGTGCTGTATTTGTGGAAGAAATTTGGGGATTTTTTGTGGAACGTAGAAAGAGATATTGTCCTTGGCGTTTTTTTGTTGAATACTTGAGAGAACTGGATACGGGGCTCAGGGTACTATTGGGGAAGGTGTTAGGCATCCCCAGATAGCCCAGGCATTCCTGGCCTCTCTCTGGCTCTAAAAATGGGAAACTACGATAGTCAGTCCGGCCACATATGGCCTCATCTTGGAAAGCTTTCCAGGGCATCTGGAGGGACGACCTTATCCCTTCTGATGAAAACAAACAAGAATCGAGTAAAACAAACGAGAATCGAACAAAACGGAGATCCATACTGGATCTGGCAATAAATGGGGGTGAGAAAGACACGAAGGTCACCCTTTCAGACCTCTCAGCAGAAGAACTGAAAGTCGGGTGAGGTGGCCGGCTGGGCCGCTAGACAGTCGGCTAAATATGTCAGCTGCCGCGTCATATCCCCTCTTTGACCGGAGGTGAGAACATACGTTACCATTTGGCCAGGCCTAGCACGGATGCGTGTCGATGGCCTTATCTCGATAGGGCATCTTCACTTCTTCGGAAATCAGGAACCGTCAGGTTGTATGTTTGTATACTCGAATGGCTACCGCCGGCAAAGATGCATGCTGGAGACGTCATTCCGGCAATCTTTTCAGGGCATCGGGAATGTAGACTTACATTTCCCAGAAAATGGGGATCAGCTGCTGGTTTTTTATACCGGTTCGCCGACTGGTTCCCCGAACCATTCACCCAAAAATGGGTTTTCGGGGAGTCGGCTACCGGCCATTTATGCCGGCTAGTTCCCCGAACCATTCACCCAAAAATGGGTTTTCGGGGAGCCGGTTGCCGGCCGTTAGTGTCGGTTTGCTGGCGGTAGGCCGGCTGATTCTCAGACTCATTCACCCAAAAATGGGTTTTCGGGGAGACAGTTGCCAGCCGTTAGTGCCAGTTTGCCGGGGGCAGGCCGGCTGATTCCCCGATTCATTCACCCAAAAATGGGTTTTCGGGGAGCCGACTATCGGCCCTTTGTGCTGGTTGGTTCCCCGAACCGTCTGTGCCAATGGGGTGAATGCCGGAGGCATCATCTTGGAAATCTTTCTAAGGCATCGGGAGGGTAGACTTACGCCTCCCAAAAAATGGGAACCGTTGGGTTGTACCTCTCATACACTTGGACGGCCGCCGCCGGCAAGAATGCATGCTGGAGGCGTCATCCCGGAAATCTTTCCAGGGCATCGGGAGGGTAGACTTACGCCTCCCAGAAAATGGGAACCGTCGAGTTGTACTTCTCGTACACCCGGACGGCCACCGCCGGCGAGGATGCATGCCAGAGGCGTCATCCCGGAAATCTTTCCAGGGCATCGGGAGGGTAGCCTTACGCCTCCTGGAAAATGGTGAACCATCGGGTTGTACTTCTCATACACCCGAATGGCCACCACTGGCAAAGATGCATGCCGGAGGCATCATCTCGGAAATCTTTCCTAGGCATTGGGAGGGTAGAGTCACGCCTCCCGGAGTACGGTGATCGGATAAAAAAAAGCGTAAAACTCGTTGGGAAACTTAGAGTTTCCACGTAAAAGGAATCTGACGAGGGGGTCATGACCGAACCGAAATCGACCGTGCTGGGTGGATTCACTCGGCCGGGAGGACAGGCACCGGTACCTCCAGACGTATTTCTGAAGGAATGATACCCGAGTGCATCCTCCGACCATTCCCTTGCATGGGGAAGGTGTTATGTGGTTCGGGTTCGAAAAATACATCGTGAAAACATACGTAAAACGTCAAGGACGGAGGGACTTACCTGTAGGGAGTCATCGGTAGAGGGTCGGAAGCTCCCACTCCTATGCGGTGGGGAGGCGTCGGGGCTCCGAGTGTCTCTCCTTCTTCAGAACTTCCTAGTCGGCGTTCCTTCCGAGGGCCAAAAGTGCGCCGAGCGTCTCCCATGTTCGTACAATGGTTTCTCCGACAGGTGGAAGCTTGCATTTTTGGGAGGGGGGAGCCCTCTTTTATAAGGGGTCACCTTCCTTCTTTCGGGGGGGACCCGAAGATGGAAGGCAGCACGAATCTCGGTTTGATTACGCGAACCGCGTAATTGATTGATTGCATGATTTAAGTGATTAAATCTCGTCGTATTTCCCTAATTGATTTGCCTTTCCTTTCTGCGTAGTTACCCGATAGTCGTTACATGGCAGGCGAATGCCGGTTAGTTCTATCCGACTATCTTACAAAAGGGGAACATGTTTGCCAAAATGGGGTTTTGAGGAGCCGACTACTCTCCCCCACCCATTTGCGCCAATGGGGGTTCGAGGGAGCCAGCTATTTCCCCCACCCCATTGTGCCAATGGGGGGTCAGGGGGAGCCGACGACTAGCCGGCTGTTTCCCCCACCCCATTGCACCAATGGGGGGTCGCGGGGAGCCGTCTACTGGTTCCTTGAACCGGCCTGTCGGCGGCTAGCCAGTTGCTTCCTCGGCTCTTTTGTTCAAACATGGGGGTCAACAGAATGCCCCTCCCTAGGCGAGGTTGTATGACTTTGGTGGAAGGAAACCGACATCCTAGGGTTGAACGACCCCCCATGCATGAGTGGTAAGCCATGCGAGGCTTCACACTTTGTGAGTCATCTATCGCTAGTCATGCAATGGGGTCGAACTTACACTCTCGATCACTTAACCAAGGGATGCCATAGTGTTAGCCGGTTGGTTGCATGGCAGCCACCTTGTGGGTGCCCGCGATCGGGTAACGAGGTGGAAAGCATTTGCGAACCGTGTTCGGAGGCTATGTCGGCATTACGTTATAGTTCCCCCGTGTCTTAGCTCTTAGATGGCCAGTTACGCGGCAACCACCTTGTGGGAGCTGGCAACCGGGATGTGATGAGCTTCACATGTTTCTTTTCTGAAAGCTGTCGAGGCAGTGAATAGTCACATCATACTTTTTGTGACATTACGCGATTGCCGACTAGCTGGTTACGTGGTTGCCGCCTCGCAGGAGCCGGCCACTGGCTAGTGATGTGAATGTTTTCACATGCTTGCTGCAGCCTTCTTGATTTTCGTTCACCTTTTTCGATTTTCATGCAACTTTATCGGTTCCGATGCCATGACCGTACCTTTTCAAAGTTGTTAGGAATTGTTTTAGCTTTCTTGATTTTTGTGCAATCGGTTTTTGAACCGATTTCTGCCTCGTGTTAACGAAAGTCGGTTGGTGATGTGAATGTTTTCACGTGCTTGTTGCAGCTTTCTCGATTTTCGTTTACCTTTTTCAGTTTTCGTGCCACTTTATCAGTTCCTGTGCCATGACCGTACCCTTTTCAAAGTTGTCAGGAATCGTTTAAGCTTTCTTGATTTTTGCGCAACCAGTTTTTGAACCGGTTGCCGCCTCGGGTTAGCCGGAAGCCGGTTGGTGATGTGAATGTTTTCACGTGCTTGTTGCAGCTTTCTCGATTTTCGTTTACCTTTTTCAATTTCCGTCCCACTTTATCAGTTCCCGTGCCATGACTGTACCCTTTTCAATGTTGTCAGGAATCATTTCAGCTTTCTTGATTTTCGCGCAACCGATTTTTGAACTGGTTGCTGCCTCGGGTTAGCCGAAAACTGGGTGCCAAATTTTCTATAAATAGAGGGTGAGGGCGTTTGAGATTTCTTCATCTCCTCTTCTCGATCTCATTCTTCACTTGGGTTCTTCTCCTCGATTTTCTTTCATCTTTCTTGCCTTGATTTCACTCTTTCACCATCATCATGCCTCGCACAAAGAACATCATGGGGCATGTCTGGCGACATGCTTCTAGGGCCTTGCGGCAATGACTCGATCTCTTACCGCCCATGTTGAGAAACTTGCCGATAGAACAACTCGTGTGTCCTAACCGAGTCGAGTCGACCCGTTTGTCTATCTTCTTCAAACTTGCTGACCACGGCTGCGATGCGTCTTCTACCGAGGCCATGTGTCGATGGTGGTTGGAAGAATGGTGATGAGACCTCGGTGCCTCCAGCTCTTGAGTACCGACGGGCAGAGTGGAAGGTGAGGCATCGACGGAGGCCCCTCCATAGAGTTCACAGTGCCGGATGCATCGTAAGATGACGGTGGGCCGGCAACAGCGCCTTGCTGGGACTTCGTCGGGGTTGTTCGAGATCTCCGATGATGCTGCATCAGATGCGGAGTCGGTCCGGCTGGCGCTCCCTTGGTATCGAACTCCGACCGGTTTCGAGGAGGCGGCGGCCAATGGCGTGGCTCCCCCCGAAACCAACCAGGAGTTGGTGTCCCCCGCTGACGGTCGCTTGGCCGTAAAGACGGTTTTATACGGCAGGCCGGCTAACTTCGACCGGCTACCGGAGGTGGAGCAGTTGTTTGCCAGGCAGGGCTTGCTTCCTTTCGTCTAGGACTTCCACCGGGTCAAGACCGTCCCCGACTTGGTGGTCGAGATGTACTCCAACTTGTTAGAGGTGGAGTCGCAACTTGTTTTGGGCCTCCAGTCAAGACCAGTGGAATTCTCCGACGGACTCCTATTCGAGGTGTTGGGCCTCTGCTTTATCGGCCTGGACATCTTCTCCTCCCCGTCGAGCCTTCCTTGGAGCATCGGTGACATCAACGTGGCAGTTGCCACGGAAGCCGATTCTCATCAATGGGTCGTCAACGCCTGAGACCTGAACCCTGTCGCTCATCTTGTTTCCTTCGTTCTTAACAACACGATCCTCCCCAAGGGGGGGCATTGGGACGAGATTAGTGTGGCGACTTACCTCGTGACTTTCGCGGTGGTAATGGGTTGTCAGGTGAACTTGGCGATGGCGGTTCAGCGCCAGATGCTCTTTGGGGAGGCGATGGTGGTCCCGGCCGAGAGTCCCGCTCATTACCCGGCCCATTACCTCAGTCGACCTGGGCCGGTACGAGAGGCTTGCCTCAAAAGCGGACCAGCTCATCGTTCGGCGGGCAGTCAACCGGGCGTCGTCCTCCTGCTCCTGCTTCTCGGTCTACCGGCGAAACTTCTTCAGACCCAGTTTACTCGAAGGGATTGTGCGTGACACTGGATGGTCTCCATGGTCTCCATACTTACTCGGAGCCGGCAATTGGGTTTTCTTAACGGATTGCCGGCAGCGGGCCGGCTAGCTGCCAGATCCATACGTCTAAGTATGGTTTTTCGGGGAGCCGACAACTGGGTTTCCTTACCGGATTGCCGGTGGTGGGCCTGCTAGCCGCCCAATCCATACGTCTAAGTATGGTTTTCAGGGAGCCGGCAACCGGGTTTTCTTGCTGGATTGCCAGTGGCGGGCCGACTAGCCGCCCGATCCATATGTCTAAGTATGGTTTTTCAGGGAGCTAGCAATCGAGTTTTCTTACCGAATTGCCGGCGACGGGCCGACTAGCTGCCCGATCCATACGTATAAGTATGGTTTTTCCGGGAGCCGGCAACTGGGTTTTCTTACCGAATTGCCGGCGGCAGGCTGGCTAGCCGCCCGATCCATACGTCTAAGTATGGTTTTTCGGGGAGCTGGCAACCGAGTTTTCTTACCGAATTGCCGGCAATGGGCTGGCTAGCCGCCCGATCCATACGTCTAAGTATGGTTTTTCGGGGAGCCGGCAACTAGGTTTTCTTACCGGATTACCGGCGACGGGCCGGTTAGCTGCTCGATCCATATGTGTAAGTATGGTTTTTCGTTGAGCCGACAACCTGGTTTTCTTACTGGATTGTCGCCGGCAGGCCGGCTAGCCACCCAATCCATACGTCTAAGTATGGTTTTCGGGGAGACGGCAACCGGGTTTCCTTACCGGATTGCTGGCGGCGGGCCGGCTAGCCGCTCGATCCATACGTCTAAGTATGGTTTTTCGTGGAGCTAGAAACCGGGTTTCCTTACCAGATTGCCGGCGGCGGGCCGGCTAGCCGCCCAATCCATACGTCTAAGTACGATTTTTGGGGAGCCAGCAACCGGGTTTTCTTACCGAATTGCTGGCAGCGGGCCAACTAGCCGCCCGATCCATACGTCTAACTATGGTTTTTTGGGGAGCCGGCAATTGGGTTTTCTTACCAGATTGCCGGCGGCTGGCCGGTTAGCCGCCCAATCCATACGTCTAAGTATGGTTTTCGGGGAGTTGGCAACCGAGTTTTCTTATCGGATTACCGGCGGTTCTTCTTTATCCTGTGTAACGTTTCGTCTAGCGCTGATCCTTGTTGTGGCACCAAGTTGTCCGAGTTCGGCGAGGCATGGGGGTCTTGTTCGTTCCTACGAGGAGTGATTAGTGTTGGGGAGTCGATCGTACCTGGGCATCGATGGCGGCGGTAGGCTGATTTACTCAGCAGCCCCTTTCTTTCTCTGCGTGACATCTCGTCTCGTGCGAGTTGTGGTCTAGGCGTCTAGCCGTCTGAGCTCGACGACACACGTGGGCGAGCTTTCCTCGTTGCTGCATGGAATAGTCAATATCCTGGCATGGGTTGTGTCAAGGAGTCGACCATCCCTGGGTATTGGTGGTGGTGGCCGACTGATTTACCCGGCAGCCCCCTTCTTTTTCCGCGTGACATCTCATCTTGTGCGGGTTTTGGTTCGGGTGGCAACCGACTGAATTGTTCGCCTGACTTGTTTACCTGCACACTCATTCGTATATTAGTTTCTAAAGGTGAGGAGGGAGTGTTGTTCCCTCCTCTTATTCATGAATATCTGTAGTGAGTTATGTGAGGAAGTTGGGACGCTTTCTAGTGACTCTCTTTCCTATGCTTTGTTTTGTTGATTTCGTAGAGTGGCTTCTAGGTGGTTGCCCAAGGTGGGGTCTACACAAGGTAGCTGTTCCGACCCAATCGTGCTATCTGGACCTGCAGGGGGATGAAAGGTGTCTCACCTCACGTCAAAAGACGACCGTTGGACATTCATGCATGTGAGTTTGGAAACATGGTTCCCTTGTCCTACAGAAGTGACCCTCAGGTGACAAAGATGGGTCAAGAGGAGAGATCCGAGAGCTGTCCTTCTGCCCATAGTGATGCTGATTCTTCCTCGTGAGTTTGCTCTGGGGTTGTAAAGATGACAAACAGAATCATGCGGGTTCCGGAAACATGGGCATCGGAACTTGGGGGTGGAAGCGACTTTCAGTGGGATGCCAAGCCCAATGTTGACAACTTAGCTGGGATGTCAAGCCCTAGGATAAGAGAAAAAGGGAGAAGAGGGTGTCGGCAAATGGGTTCCGGCACCCGGTTGTATTGGCGGACTTTGATGGGTTGCCAAGCCCTAAAAGAAGGGGATACTTGGTCCATCGCAACAAAGCCAGGTATTGAACTACCAACAGATGGTGGAATCCTAAGATCTACCCTTTCCTTACACAGAAGTCCATATGCTTTTAGGACCTAGCAACAAGTAACTTTTCCTTTTCTTTTTTCCTTTTCCTTTTCTCTTTTTCTTTTTTTTCGTTCTTTTCTATTACAAAATAGAAGATAAGAAAACTGAATAAAAGAATGTTACTAGCCCTCCCCACGTGCTGTTGGCAAGCAAAATAACCTGACATTGTCGCGGTTGGGTCCAAGGGGGAATACCTTACCTAGAGGGAGCCAAAGGTTGTGATCTCCCTCATTGTCGGGTGGCATCTAGGCTAGGTAAAAATGGGAGGTTGGATATTCATTCGAGGGTAGGAGTGATCTCCCATCAGTATCTCGTAACCACTCAGAATCAACAAAGACCATGGGGATAAGGACGAACCTGGATTACTCACCCTGTTCCATCTTTGTGCCATCGGAGTTGAACAAGATGGGTGCTTAGATTCTTGATGTAGAAATCTAGATGTAGTTGGTGTCACTCCTGGGGTCAGTAGTTCATCCCAGAGGTCCGGATAGCACTTCTTGAGTCAGATGTGCTGCCTGCTATTGCAAACTATTTTCACTACCGGCTGTGGATGCGGTTGCCAGGTAAGTCATAGGTGGCAGCCGGTTGTGGGCTGGCTGGATGGTGGAGTGTGTAAGTATTGGGCTACAGGCTATGGATGATGGCTGGGTCATTTTTTGGCTTGCTGGTGTTTCTTCTGATGAATGGTGAGCTAGTTATTTCGTGGTTCTGAGACTGAGGGGACGCATGCATGTTTCGACAGGTTGCGACCTGTAACAAACATGAACATGTGGTGTGAAGTTTTGGCTAGTTTTGTCGGTCCTTTTCCTTTCCCCTATGGACGGGGTAGGATGACTAAAGGGTTGGACCTGCTCATCCTGCGTGCCTCGTGCGTGCTTTGTGTAAGTCATAAAAGGGGAATTTACCGAGGAAAGGAGGGTACCTATCTGGACCTAACCTCTCGGTCAGTCAGTGGAGAGTCTGATGGAAACGTCGGTCGCCGGCCTGTCTGAAGGCGACGATTGTGATGAGCCTTGGTTGGGTACGTGACGTGCTCGTTACATTCAGCCACGTGGAGTTGGCCTCTCGGTCTGCTGGTGGGGTGTCAGTTTGAGAAGTCGATAGCCGACCTGTCTGAGGGCGGCAGCCAGGTTGATTCCTGGTTGAGTTCATCTTATGGGTAGAACTTCTTTAGCTATGACAGATTGATTGGGCCGAACTCTTGTTGGGTGGCTTCATTAAAAAGGTAAGAAGCCCCTCCGTTGAGGGTTTTGGTGATGACGTATGGGCCACACCAGTTCGGGGAGAATTTTCCCATTGAACCTGTTGGGAAGATGGAGCGAAGGACTAGATCACCAGACGTAAGGAGTCGAGGATGAACCTTCTTGTTGTAAGCCTTTGCCATCTTTCGCTGATAAGTCTGGGCAAGGTCCAAGGCTCTCAACCTTCTCTCGTTTAGGAGGTTGAGCTGCAACAGGCACGATTCTGACCACTAGTCATCGGAGTCTGCTGCTTCTTTGAGGATGCAAAGGGACGGGCGTTCTACCTCCACTGGCAACACTACTTCGAAACCGTATACCAGCGAGTATGGCATTGCTCCGATGGCAATCCGCAGGGATGTTCGATAGGCCCAGAGTGCATACGGAAGGTGGTCGTGCCAATCTTTGTGTGTTCGGACCATCTTCTTGAGAATTCGGACCAGTGTCTTGTTAGCTGCTTCGATCGCTCCATTCATCTGTGGCCTGTAGGGGGACGCCCTTAGGTGGAAGATATGGCATTGCTTGAGATAGCTCGTGACCTGCTTGGCTGTAAAGTTGGTTCCGTTATCGGTCACCACCTCGAAGGGTACGCCATATCGGGTGATGATGTTGTTGCACAAGAACTTCTGGGTGGTGGCTGCCGTGACTGTCTTGTAGGATACTGCCTCCACCCACCTGGTGAAGTAATCGATGGCCACCAGTATATATCGGTGTCCATTGGTGGCCATCGGCTTAATCTCGCCTACTACATCCAAGGCCCACATGGAGAATGGCCAAGGGGAAGCCATGTTGTATAGTTCCTTGGGGGGCACATGGATGAGGTTCCCATGTACGTGGCACTGGTGACAGTGACGAACGTACGTGGTGCAGTCTGCCTCCATTATGCTCCAGTAGTAGCCTTGGAGCATGATCTTTTTTGCTAGGAGGATCCCATTCATGTGGGATCCACAGACACCTTCATGGATTTCCTGCATAACTGTATGTGCTTCGGGCGGGGTTATGCACCGGAGGAGAGTCTGGTTGTGAGATCTTTTGTAGAGCTGTCCCCTGCTGAAGACGTAGCCAGTTGCCAGTCTTGACAGCGTACGTCTGTCTTGGGTGGTAGCCTCTGATGGGAACTCTCCGATCTCCAAGAAGGTTTGTATGTCTAAATACCAGGGGCGGTTTTCTTGCTGAGAGTTTTCAAGTCCGTTGTCTGGGGACCTGGAGTCTGCATTGTTCGGTTCGTCGACTAGGGCTAGTTCTCTGCATTGGTCGGCAGTTTGCTAGTTCTTGGGGCAGTTAGTTGGATGTAGTGTTGAGGGTCTAATGTCTGCCTACTTGGGTACTTCTGTGAGGCGGCAGATGTTTTCGCTGTAGGCCGGTTGGTGAAGCATTGTGACTTCTATGGCTATGCTTCGACCCTCCTTAACCGCTACCCATGGCGCTAGGATGGCTAGAGCATCCGCGTACGGGTTATGCTTGCGGCCGACATGTTGGAAATGGATGAATCGGAAGTTGCTTGCTAATTGCAATACGAGTTCTTGGTATGGCTGGAGCTTGGGGTCTCGGGTTTTCCACCTATTGAGGGTTTGAGAGATTACCAGCATGGCGTCGTCGAATACGCGCAGGTGGGTGACCCAGAGTTCCAGTGCGAGTTGTAGTCCCATGATGCAAGCTTCGTACTCCACCTCGTTGTGTGAGCATGTGAAGAGAAGTCGCTTGGCTACGGGCAGCATCCTTCCATGGGGATCCACTAGGACGACCCCTACCCCACGGCCTTTAGTGTTGACCGCTCCATCAAAGTATAAGATATGGGGTTCTGGTTGGTCAGAAACTGGCTGGTCCAGATCCAGTTGGTCTGGATTCGGCTCATTGATGGTGAAGATGGGCTCATCAGGGAATGAATCCTCCAACGGTTGGTAATCTGGCAAGGGCTGGTGGGCCAGTTGGTCAGCCATGGCTTGGGCCTTCATGGATTTCTGGGATACGTATCGGATGTCGAATTCTGCGAGGAGCATTTGCCATTTCACGCATCTTCCTACCAAGGCCAGTTGGTCGAAGAGGTAGCGCAAGGGATCTAGGTGGCTGAACAACAAAACTGGGTAAACCACCAGGTAGTGTCACAACTTTTTCACTGTCCAAACCAGCGAGAGACAGTACTTTTCAATCAGCTCATACCATTCCTCTACCTTAGTAAACTTTTTACTGAGGTAGTATATGGCCTACTCAATTCTACCGGTGGTGTCATGCTGGCCCAACACTATGCCCATGGAGGAAGTTGTTACCGACATGTACAAGAAAAGTGGTCGTCCGGGGTGAGGTGGTACGAGAACCGGCGGCTGGGACAGCTGATGCTTGATGTGGTCGAAGGCGACTTGGCATTTTGTTGTCCACGTGAAATTGGCATTTTTCTTCAACAGCTTGAAGAAAGGCTCGCAGATCAGCGTAAGGCACGAGATGAAACGCGTGATGTATTGTAGCCTTCCCAGCAAGCTCCGTATCTGTTGTTCCATCTATGGGGGAGGCACGACTAAGATTGCTTTTGCCTTGTCGGGATCTACCTCGATGCCCTATTTGCTAATGACAAAGCCGAGGAGCTTCCTGGTGGTGGCCCCGAATGTTGACTTTGATGGGTTCAATTTGAGCTTGTACTTCCTTAGGCGCTCGAACAGTCTTCTTAAGTGCTCAAGATGCTGCTGATGAGTGCGTGCCTTCACTACCATGTTGTCGATGTAGACTTCGACTTCTCTGTGCATCATGTCGTGGAAGAGGGTGGTCATGGCTCTTTAGTAAGTAGCACCTGCATTTTTGAGCCCGAATGGCATCACCTTGTAACAGAAGATGCCCAAGGGGTTGTGAAGGCAGTCTTTTCCTTGTCTTCTTCTAACATGAGGATTTGATTGTATCCGGAGAAACCATCCATGAAGGAATATACCCCGTACTTGGCGGCGTCATCTACCAAGACATCTATGTGTGGTAGTGGGAAGTTGTCCTTCGGGCTAGCCTTGTTGAGGTCCTGATAATTGACACACATGGGTACTCACCCATCTTTCTTTGGGACGGGTACCATGTTTGCCACCCATTCTGGGTAGAAGACAGGCTAGAGGAATCAGACGTTCAACTGCTTATGGACTTCTTCCTTCAGCTTCTAGGCCTATACCTGTCTCATTCGTCGAGCTTTTTGCTTCATAGGTCGAGCTTCCGATTTGAGGGGTAGTCGGTGGACTGCAACCCGTTCATCCAAACCGGGCATGTCTTCATATTCCCATGCAAACACCTCTACGAATTCACGTAGGAGTGTGAGGAGCTATTTCCGATAGGGCTCAGGCACTTCTTTGCTAATTTTTGTTTCTTTTGGATGTTGTTCATCCCCAAGGTTTACAAGTTCAATTTCGTTAATAGACGTTATGCCAGTAGATTTGGGTGGTTGGACCCATGGGCCTTCTTCTTTAGATTCTTGATAAGGATCGTTGATGTCTTCCGCGGCTTGTTGACCCTCGAGCTGAAAGGGCGTTGGATGGACCTGGTGGGAGCGGTGCCTGTGGTCTTCAGGTTGGGTGTCGAGTAAGTGGACCAACTGCCGGTTTGAGGTAGCGGTGGACCTCGGGAGTGGTTCCAGGGAGACGGTGGTGGACTTGCCGTACCCGTCTACTTGAGGTGTCATGCTGTCAGACTCCATCTGTTGTTCTGGCCGCCGGGCATTCAAGGAAGATGAGGGATAGAATGCCCCTAGTTCTGTCCCGGTGGGAGGAACCGGTTGCCTAGTGGATAGGAGGTAGAAACTGGATGGAGTCTCGGATGGAAATGCAGCAGACCGGTCACATTCGCCTGCTTGAGTGATTGTGGCAGGGGAGGGGCAAAATGCCCCTAGTTCTGCCCTATGATGTTGGCCAATATTCTGTTTGTGGAAGATGTCGCCCAGACTGAGTAGGGTGGCTGTTCTGACTCCATGACGTGGCGCCCTGTTAAGGGTTGACGGTTTCCGGCTGATCTGGCCTGTGCCCGGAGGATCAGTTGTCTGCTGTGCCGAGCGAGAGACTTGGTATGATTGTCAAGTCCCGGTTGACTTGGTCGGGTTGCCAAATCAGTGGCTGTTGAGGATGAAGCTGCCGGTGCACTTGTGCGTGGGATGCCAAGCCCTGCTGTTGAAGGAACGGGTTCCGGCATGAGTCGCCTGGAAGCCATCAGGATTGCCTCTTGATGTTGATGACCTGCAAGCCTGGAGTGTCCCCACCTAGGTCATTAGGTGGGTGTTGTAGGTTGAAGGAGAGGGGGAAGGAGCACACCTTGTCATCTCCTTTCCCTATACAAACTAGTCGGACGCAACGTCCGTTTCCAAGGTTCCTCCCTGTAGAATGGGTGATGGTGAGGGAGGTCGGTGAAGGGCTGGATCCTCAGTGCATATCGGGGATTCTCCGAATAGTTGCAACAAACCATCCTCTGGCTCCTGGCTTGGCTGCGGGTTGTCCTTCTAGGGTTCCATGCGCCTAGACAGATAGTCGTAGGTGGTTGGGTTTTGGAGACCCGGTGGTGAGGTGGTGGCCGATTCTGGTGTTGGTTGTTGCGACCTGGAAGGTGCCACAACAGCTACAGATTGTCCCGAGTGGTAGTAGTTCTCTACTAGTATGACAATGACCTCCCCTTTCCATAGGAACTTAAGCATCCTATGAAGAGTGGAAGGTACGATGGAGTTTTGGTGGAGAAATGGACGGCCCAGGATGAGGTTGTAGCTCAGGGGAATGTCTACTACATGCACAGGCGGCTGGTTTGATGATGAGGGGAAGGACAACCTCACCTTTGGCTTCGTGATGTGTGCCGTCGAATCCTCTCATCACCCGGTCGGTGTGGAGCAAGTCTTGCTCTTTGATTCCCAGCTTGTGCAGGACTTGTAGCGGGCATAGGTTTAGCCCGGATCCATCGTCGATCATTACCATGGGGATGCAGAGGTCCTTGTATTGTACCCGAATGTACAAGGATAGGTTGTGGTCGGTCCCGGTTGGTGAGAGGTCTAGATCTTAGAAGTAGACGAAAGAGGGGACCGTTACTGTGGCCACCATTCCTTCTATGGCCCCGGGAGTGAGACCTTGGTCCACTTTGGCCACATGCAGCGCTTTGAGGAGAGTTTCCCGATGCTCGGTAGAGGATTGGAGCAGATCCCATAGGGAGATGTCTGCTCGTATCCCCTGGAGCTGGATTGACAAGTCCGGGAGTGGTTGTGACTGGGTGGCTAGTGTTGAGGAGGCGGCTGCCAGTACTGTCGAGGTGGCAACCAGTTGCTGGTTGCCGGTTGAAGTTTTTCCCGCTATTCCCAGGATGGAGATCCCTCCGGGGCGTGACTTTGGCTGATATACCTGGCCAGACATGGTTATAGTTGTACATGTGGACGGCTGTTCTATCCCTTTGCCTTTGTGTTGTTCAGAAGTGAGTGCAGCTAGAGGGGAGGGCCTGGTGAACTGTTGCTTTGCCAGGTGTGCTTGGAGTGGTGCCAGGGTTGCAGCCGTTGGAGAGACCGTGCCAGCTGAAGTGTCGGTTGTGGGAGCAAAGCCGGCGGTTGAGGCTTTGGGGATTGGAGGTATCGCCGGGAAGACTGCCCTGACTGGGGTAGCGGGTGAGTAGAGAATTACCTTGGGCTGAGCTTGTATGGTTGTCTTGGCGGCCTACTCCCTTGACGCGGAAACTGGTTCTCTTGACGCAGCAACTGTAGGTGCCACCCAAACAAAGAATTTTCCTATGAGTGGGGATGACGCCTGTTGCGATGTAGGCTTCGAAGACTTCCTCCTCCTCCGGTGGCTGCTGATAGCAAGGATGGAGGACCAGAGTTGTTGGTAGTATGGCCGGAGTTCTTCAAGCGTCGACGAGTGGTTGGCCGGACGGATGAGGTTGACAGGGTTTAGCCAGGGAGTTCCCTCTTCCAGTGGCTGTGCTGAAGGGAGGGATCTCTTTGTCCCTTGTTCGTGCCTGGTTGGATAGGCGGAAACTGGCTGCATATGCCGGAACCCTTCGAGCAGATGCCTCCTTCGGGCACCTAAGAAGATAGTACTCACTTGGGAGTTTCCCGTATGATTTGGGAAGGTATGCTGGCTTGGCTCGAGGGGTACGGGAGGCTGTTGAAGCTCAATGGTGCCTGATATGATAAGCCTCTGAATAGCTTGTCTCAACGTCCGGTAATGATCTGTAGTGTGGCCGGCTGACCTGCGATATTTGTAGTACTGCTGCGAATTGTACCAAGCAGGAAGAACAGTTGGAGGCAGTTTGATGGGGGGAGCATGAGTAGCACCTGGGCCCAATGGAATACCTCGCTCAATGGTTCAGAAAGTGGCGTGTATTCCGTTATACGCAGCTGCAGGGGCAGTCGGTGCGGTTCATGCTATTGCTGAATGGGGCATTGCTGGTTAACGCCTGTGTGATCTCCACTTTGTTCCTAGTTTCTTTGATGAGAAGTTGTTGGGGACGTCACCTACCACTGTCGGTGAGCCGGTGGATTGGATGCGGCTGCCGGGTGTGGAGCCTTGGGCCTCTAAGCTTGTTGGTTCGGGGCCGCTCGGGTGGTGTAGATCGGCTGCTGAACCGGGGTGATCGCTGGCAGATGATACTCTTGGGCTGGGGTGTACACCTGTTGTGGTTGGTATGGTGGTGGTGCTACTGCCACAACGGTCACTGGAGACGGACGGATGTTGTCTTTCCTCCGGGGGCCGTGGTTGTTCCCCATGTTGTCGCCCGTGGCCGGTGGTCGGGGACGTATGTTTCCTCCGGAGTTCGCTCCGAATGGAAGAACTGAGAATCTCCCCGACTTCAAGAATACTTCCAGGCAACTACCAGCTTTGATCAACTGGGAGAAAGTTGAGTATGACTGGATGCATAGAAGGGTTACCAGTGATGGTTGAGCACCTTGCACAATTATGTCTAGAGAGTCTTGTTCTGCAGGTTTGTCCCAGATTTGGGATGCCAGGGCCCGCCACCTACCGACATAGCCATTGAACGACTCGTTCTCACGTTGGTGAAGGCAACAGAGATCTTCCAATTTTGGTGCCAGGTCTAAGTTATACGCGTACTGTTCCTGGAACTTGTACACCAGCTGTTCGCAGGTGTAGATTTTTGTTAAGTCTAAGGACATGTACTAGGAAAGTGCAAGTCCTTGGAGAGATTTCTGGAACAGTCGGACGAGGAGCTTCTCCTCATGTTGCAGTGTCGCCATGTCTCCGTAGAAGGCCCGGAGGTGTGCATGAGGGTCCCCGTGCCCATTGTATTTGACTAGTTCAGGCATCTTGAAATCAGGAGGGAGCATCGCTTTGAGATAAAAATAGAGGTTTTGGAAGGCACAGGAAGGTTCCGACGGGCCGGACTTCATGCTTCGGAAGGATGCCTCCAGTTCAGCTATCGTCTGTAGTAGTTTCCCTTGCAGGTCGAGCACTGGGGTGGTAGCAGTGGTAGCTACTAGCTGGAGTGGCGGCGAGCTGGGTTGGCTGGTGACAGGAGTGGTGATAATGTCATATTCTTCGGCGTACGGCCTTTCCGGGATTCAGATGTTTGGCCTGGGGGGCATTACTGAACCAATCCCTTGCTATTGGTATCGTGCCAACTGGTGAGCAAGGAGAGTTTGCTCGAAGTGTCCCGGTCGAGGCGGCAGGAAGGCCTTGGCCCCTCCTAGGCCCTCGGTGTTTGAGGGCGGCTGGTAGGACGGGCCGGTGCTCTATGTGGGAGCCGACCTGTTGCATTCAGTTTCAGTGGTTGGAAAAGCGGGCGGCGCAGGATGTACCGTGGCATTGTCAAATGCCACGGCCGCAAACAGGTCTGGCACCCTTGGTTGGTCCATGGCTCCAGCAGGCATGACGATCAGCCAGGTGAAGTTCGTCCGGGTGACGACAGGCGGCGGTGGGCCGAAGACTACGGACAGTGGCATAGAAGTTGCCGTAGTGATGGAAGGGGATGATCTGGAAGCCACAGCGGAACCGGTGGCCATGGCTCTTGCTTGTGAGCGAGTCAGGACAGGGGGAGCCAGCGGGGTCTGGAACTGGCAGGGCAGAGGTCCGTGAAGAGACGGTGCTCGGAGAACCATAGGGTACCAAAGAAGGGTGATATGGTTCAATGCATTTGAAATTGGCTTCGCTTAGCAAATGCGACAAGTATGTTAAAAATCCTAACGGAAGAATAAAAGACTAACTATAAAAGAGCCGTACGAGCGAGAGTTTGAGCCTGTACCCTCTCTTTCATATGGCTATCACCCGGAAGCCCATGGGTACAGAGAATTGAAAGGTGTTTATGTCAGCGCATCACCACGTGCGGTTGATGGCTCGTTGAACGGAGTCGCCACCTTATTTTTGGGTAGAAAACAAGGAAAACAGGATTGGAAAGTGTCTTTCCACCATCAAAACGATAAAACCATGGGATTCATGTAAACTCGTGTAACATGAGAGAACTGGATACGGGGCTCAGGGTACTGTTGGGGAAGGTGTTAGGCACCCCCAGACAGCCCGGGCATTCCTGGCCTCTCTCCGGCTCTAAAACGGAAAACATGATAGTCAATCTAGCCACCTACGGCTTTACCCTGTAAAACATTCCAGGGTGTTTAGAGGGATAACCGTATCCCTTTTGATGAAAGTAAAGGAGAATCAAGTAAACAAATTGGGATTGAACAAAACAGGGATCCATATTGGATATGGTGGTGAATAAAGGAGAAAAAGATGGGTTTTCGGGGAGCCGGCAGTCGGCTACTTGTACCGGTTAACCAGCAGCTGGTCGGCTTTCTTCCCAACCCATTTGCGCAGCCATGGGGTCTTGGGGAAACGGGGGCCGATTCCTTGAACCGGCCAATCGACGGCTTGCCGGCTGTTTCCCCCTTTCATACGTACCCATGGGGATTTGGGGAAACGGGGGCCGGCAGCTTGCCGGCTGTTTCCCCCTTTCCTTTGCACCCATGGGAGTTTTGGGGAAGCGGCGGCTAGCCGGCTGCTTCCCCCTTCCATTTGCACCCACGGGGGTTTTGGGGAAGCGACAGCCGGTTCCTTGAACCGGCCTGCCGGCGGCTAGCCGGCTGCTTCCCCCATCCTTTGCACCCATGGGGGTTTTGGGGAAGCGGTAGCCGATTCCTTGAACCAGCCTGCTGCCGGCTAGCCGGCTGCTTCCCCCATCCCTTGCACCCATGGGGGTTTTGGGGAAGCGGCAGCCGGTTCCTTGAACCGGCCTACTGGCGGCTAGCCGGCTGCTAGCCGGTTGCTTCCCCCATCCCTTTGCACCCATGGGGGGTTTTGGGGAAGCGAACTGGCCTGCCGGCAGCTAGCCAGCTACTTCCCCCATCCCTTTGCACCCATGGGGGTTTTGGGGAAGTGGCAGCTGGTTCCTTGAACTGGCCTGCCGGTGGCTAGCCGGCTGCTTCCCCCATCTCTTTGCACCCATGGGGGGTTTTGGGGAAGCGGTAGCTGGTTCCTTGAACTGGCCTGCCGGCAGCTTACGTTTTTCAGAAAAAAATGGAAACCATCAGATTGTACGTTTCGTACACCCGAACGGCCACCACCGGCTTCCTTGCCGGCGGCGTCATCCCGGAAATCTTTCCAGGGCATCGAGAGGGTAGACTTACGCCTCCCGGGAAAGAAACGGGCATTGTTGGGTTGTACGTGTTTGTACACTCGAACGGCCACCGCCGGCTTCCTTGCCGACGACGCTATCCTGGGAATTTTCCCGGGATCCCGAAAAAAGACATGTGGTGATCGGATAAAAAAAAACTTGTAAAGCTTGTTGGGAAGCTTTTGAGTTTCTACGTAAAAAGACCCGACAGAAGGGTCGCGCGTAAATTGGGCACGACCAGGCCGGGTAGATTAACCCGGCCAGGAGGGCGGCCCCCGGTACCTTCGGATGTGTTTCCGAAGGAATGATACCTGGGTCCGTCCCCCGGCCGTCCCCTTGCACAGGGAAGGCGTTATGCGATCGGGGCTCGATAAAACGTAGTAAAAAGCATACGTAAAACGGCGAGGGTGGAAGGGCCTACCTGTGGGGGCGTCGTCGTCGACGGGGATCGGAAGTCCTCGCTCCGGCACAGCGAAAAGGCATCGGGGTCCTGGCGAAAAGGCGTCGTCGGTGATCGGAAGTCCTTGCTTAGGAAATTTCACCAAATTAACAATTTTTCACTATCTTTAGAAAAATCATTCTAGTAAGTTTCAAATTAAGGAACAATATAACATTTATATGCCTTCATCCGAATTACCTAGACTTTGGTTCAATAATTCTGACTGTTGGTAAAAATAGATCAATGTTTGAAGAAACATTAATATAATCTAGTCAAAAAACTAGCCATTAAAACCCTACATATCCTTATAAATATGAGACATATTCCAATTAGTTAAGAACCTTTTATACTCTAAATTGTCATACATACTTCAAGCTCTTAGTTTTCATTGAAGACTTGTTGAAAGCTCTTGTTGGTGCACAAAGCTTAAGGCATCCATCATTTGCATCTTCTTTAGTACGAGCAAATTGTAAATGTGCTTAATTGGTTTTTCGAGTTATACTTGGTTGATTTTGTAGTGTTGGTTTTTGCTTGTGTTTTTAACATAAAATACAAGTGGTTCGTTTCTTGTGATTAGGAGTGGTGGATTGAAGTGTTTTATCATAAACTCTTGTTGATTGAAGTATTAGACTATAAACACCTCTATGTGTAGTTAGTTGGAGATTACTATCACAAACTCTTGTGTAGTTCATTTTGTGTTTGACTTGAAATATACATTTGCAAAATTGATAGTGTAGATTAGCACAGGATCAAGTTAGTATAGCTTGGAAGTACATGTACCTAATTTGAAAACTACCTAAAAATTCTTTGTGTGCTTTATTTCTAGCATTGTTTTGTGTGATAAATTTCTCTAAAAATTGAGAAACATGTTGTAAACATGTAAATTTTACACACGATTCTTCTCATGATGGAATAAAGATCCAAGATGAAAGATAGGGCACAGAGTCGCCACTTAATTTTGTTTGAGGTAAAAATTAAGAAAAAACCTTAATATTTTAGGTAAGCACTTTGGATACAAGTTGGGAAGGTGTTAGGCACCCAACCTGCCTAGCTAATAGCTAGCCTCGAGTCATGTTTGATTAGCTGATTGCAATTCAATTGATTTGAAGCAATGTTCCTAAATTCAGAGATGATTCTCAAGAATCAAGAGCAAAATGTAAATATGATTATATTGAATTTATAATAACTCGTACAAATCATCAATCACAAGATACTTCCATCTCAAAAGAAGAAAGATTATGTATAAGAAATAAAGAAAGAAGTGACGGTGCAACATGACTCACAAAAAGACGCCATAGAGAAAACGTCTTTCTCTCCGGTTCTTGCAATGTCTAGTGATTTGCTACTCCGTAGTCATTCTCACTTGGACAAGAATGATGAATATCTTTGATCACTACATCCAGATATAAGAATACATTGATGAAATAGCAAGCATTATGAATCGCACTTAATAGAAGTGAAGATCGAAACAATAACTAACAATATAAACTGGAAAGATGCATGAAAAGTGGAAAAATCCGCATGATATCAAATCTGATTTGTGAAATAGAAATCAAGATTCAACATATTATAATGGAAAGCTTGATCATCATATGTATTCATGTATTCTTTTCATGACAAACGATATCACTGGAAGGAAAAAATCTTGCACTGACTATTTGCAGTTAATTGTAGACGAAGTTTGATTTACTACATACAATTGACAACTTACCTGAATGATCATCGTGATGTGCCAACGAACTAAGTTCACTTCTGGAGGAGCAATGCCAAAGGACTCCCCAATGAATAGGAGAACGCGTAAGACCGAGACTCAACAAATGCCATTAGGCACCTCCAGCCTCACTTTAGTGTGTGTGTATATATATATATGTGTGTGGGGGGGCGTCTCAAAGTGGATGATCCAAAAGCCTTTGAAATAGCTAACAGAGGAGATTAGATGATTACGAATGAGTAAAAACATAACAAAAATGAACAGTAATTGTTGTACTTTGACTCTTGGTGCATACATCGGTATCACTTTGTTGTTAAACTCTTTTCACATACTTATCTTTGAAAAATTTATTAATTACTTAATATCATTAAAAATTATTCATGGGCTTGCGAGCTATGTTCTGAATAAGTTAATGAGTGTGTTGATGATAGTTTACCATCCGTTAATAATGGTGTCACTAAAATGGAAATAGAAAGAGCGACAAATAGAGCAAGCAAGAGGAATCCCAGCTGAAGTTTTATACCAGGATTATTTAATCCTGAGGAATAAATCCAAGGATTAATGCATGTTTTGAATAAGATCACATGATGGTTGTGGAACAGGGGTAGTTTATATTGTTATATATCCTCACATCATCAAAGATAAGACTCTTAATCTAACCTTTTGTTTGAGGGCGATGCATGGCAACAGCTACCTACTGATGTGCAAGGAGATGTAGTCAATCCAATGCCTCTTGTAGATATATGTTGAGATCCTCCCTTGTCTTGCTCACTGCCTCTTCAGCAATTCTTGATGGAGTGGTTGGGTGAGATGCATGTGATGGGGTAAAGAACCTCACTTTCCGAGCGATTGTTGTTCTTGTTGACAACTTGGAATTCTATCTCTTTAACACCCCTTTGTGAGTCCTCTCAATGACAAATGTTGCCTTCACTGGTGAGTTCATGTCATTAGCCTTCTCTGTTATCTTTTCTAGTGGCAAATCGTAATACATATCATCACAACCATTGTCTTCTTCTTCTACTTGTTGTTGTTCCTCCACATCGTCATTGTCTTTAATGGATGAAGAAACCCATGACCCACATTCAAATTTTTCAAGGGAAACGATTCTTGAAACAACATCACAACCTAGTCTCTCTTTCTTTCTATGTCTACTGGAAAGCATGGGAAGGGACATGCAAAATAACCCGCATTTGAATCTTTCTTCACCACCATTGCTCATGTGTTTCTTCTCATGGCCAAGGACTACCTTGTCAACAACACAATTTGAATCATGATCAACATCAACCTCTTAGGGGTCATTTGCTTTGACATTACCATCACAAGGGATGTAACATCTTCAGCAAAGGTCAGAGTCATCTGGTGGAGCTGATGACCAAGAGCAGCAAAAATTGGTAGCTTTGATGATCGAGGTTGAAGAGCAAGGAACTGTGGTAGCTTTGACAATCTTCAACCCCTCGAGTGGTGGTGGAGGTGCAAGAAAATTAAAAATTATGAAACCAAATGAGACACAATTTTCAGAATTCAGATCACAATTGTGGTTGTCATTGTTATCATCATCGTCGTCACCATCGTCCACATCGTCATCATCATACCGATATTCTACATTTATGCATTGATTAACACCATCTTCACTGGTTGCATCTTCATATTGACAACAACTGCTGTGCTTTTCTTCTTCAACATGATCATTCATTTGACAGCAATCCACGGCACCTATAGTGAATTAAATGCAATGTAACAAAAAAGAAGAATTAACCTTGCCTAATAAACAAAAGTTAAAAAAATGTGATCCAAACTATTAGGATATTTTGACCTAAATTCAAACCAAGCAAACCACAAGCAAGCACAAGCACACAGAATTTAACATGGAAAACCCCCTCGATGTGAGGAGATAAAAAACCACGGTCCAACCCCCAATCTGGCACTAATCTCAAATGGATTACATAGTTCTAATCAAATCAACCAATACTCAAATATGCATTTGTTTCATCCAACCAGTGGAGAATAACCCACCAATGCAAACCTCAAGGAAGACTGAATTAACGATCCCTGATCAGAGGCAGAGCCTGCATGAAGACGAGCTCCACACATGTGCACGAACACCTACCTGCGACCCCCCCTGATCATGCCTAGTGGGATTCACACGAAGCCGAGATCCACGGACGAGCATGAGCGCCAACCTGTGACCTCCCCCTGATCACGCTCGGTTGGAGTCGCACAAAGCCGAAATCCACGGACGAGCATGAGCATCGGCTGACCTCCGATCTGAGTTCACACTCTCGGCAGCGTGAACGGCTCGGATGGCTGCTTCTTTCGTTTGCGATCTCTGGTGTGAAGGTGAGGAGGAAAGGCTGGTGACGCCCCTAACAGTCTCCGACGAAGACGGACTCCTCGGTCTGCTACTCCTTCAGTCGCCCCCTCTTTCCCATCCGCTGGAACCTCCGCTCGAGAGGAAGAAGCCCTAGACCATCGATGCGATTTTTTCCCCTTTCTCTCTCTCGCACTTTTTCTTGTCAAAACCAAATCTGGTTTTATTTTTCCACTTGAAATAAACCACAACCATAAGAGTTAATGGGTTGGGCCTCAGAAAAGGTGGTTGTAGATGGGGGGACGGTCCAAAAAACTCCCCCTCCAACCATCTACCAAGCTAATCTCCAAGACCAGCAATCTGAGCACAAATGCTCAACTTAGCTGTCTTTACTGATTTCAATTTCTGTCTCTACTGATTTCAATTCCAAGAATTTTCTTAGCTGGTCCCATGTCTTTCATTGCAAAGGACTCATGCAAGGTGTTCTTCAATCCTGCAATCTTTGACTTGTTCTTGCCTACAATCAAAATATCGTCCACATAGAGCAACAAAATAATAAAATCTTTAGGGGAGAAAGATTTAATAAAAACATAATGGTCAGTACTACACTTCCTGTAGCCGTGCTCCCCCATAACAGAGTCAAATTTCAAATACCATTGTCTAGGGGCTTGTTTCAAGCCATAGAGGTTTTTCTCTTACCTACACACCAAGGTTTCTTTACCTTGTTCAGCAAACCCCTCTGGTTGCTCCATATAGATCTCTTCCTCCAAGTCCCCAGGAAGACGGTCTTCACATCCATTTGCTCAATCTCCAAGTATCTACTAGTTGCCAAGGCAAGGATTGCCCTAATAGAAGTCATCTTCACCACAGTTGAGAAGACTTCATCAAAATCAATACCCTGCCTTTGAGTAAAGCCCTTTACAACTAGTTTGGCTTTGTAAGTTGGATGTGAACTATACTCCTATTCTTTGATTTTGTAAACTCATTTATTCTTGAGTGCTTTCTCACCTTCAGGTAACTTCACAAGTTCATATGTTTGACTGTCATGCAAGGAACTCATCTCATCTTGCATAGCATTTGTCCACTCCTTAGCATTCTTCCCTACCATTGCATCTGTATAGTACTCAGGTACTACCTCATCAGATAGTAGCACCACGAACTCATCTAAAGGATACCTAGTAAAGGGGATCTTGTCTCTAATTGACCTTCTGAGTGGATTTTCTGGTGGCTCTTCTAGCACAGGTGGTTCCTCTTGATCATGATCTGCTGTATCTTCATTCTATATCTAGGGAGCTTCCTGTTCACCTGTGTCTGTATCATTTTCATCAACCACAACATCCTGTTGAGTTGGAACTGGAATGGGGTTTACATCTATTAGATCTCTATCCTGTTGAGTTGCTTCAATCTGCACTCTGTCAATGTCTTCAATTGTTTGATTCTCAACAAACACTACATCATGGCTCCTGACTACCCTTTTAGCTACAGGATCATATAGTTTGTAGCCAAAGTCATCCTATCCGTAGCCAAGGAAAACACACTGTCGTGTCTTCATATCAAGCTTGGTTCTCACATCTTGAGGAACATGTACAAATGCCTTGCATCCAAACACCCTCAAATGCTCATAGGAGGCCTCTTTACCATACCAAACTTTATTTGGGACATCTCCCTGCAAAATGTGACATGGTGAAAGATTAATAAGATAAATAGTAGTCATTAGAGCCTCACCCCAAAAGGATCTGGGTAGCTTTGCTTGAGAAAGCAAGCATCTCATCTTCTCCACTATTGTCTGGTTGAATCTTTCAGCAACTCAATTCAACTAAGGCATCTTTGGAGGAGTCTTTTGGTGCTTGATTCCATGATCCCTACAATAGACATCAAAGGGACCACAATACTCTCCATTATCATTGCAGATGCATTTTAGTTTCTTGCCTGTTTGCCTTTCTACTAACATCTGAAAGTTCTTGAATGTCCCAAGAACCTGATCCTTGGAGTTCAAGAGATAAGCCCAGATTTTCCTAGAGGAGTCATCAATAAAGGTGACAAAGTACCTCGCTCCACCATGTGTCATTACCTTCATTGGCCCACACACATCAGAGTGGATCAGCTCTAGCAATTCTGATTTCTTTGAAGAAGTTTGGCTCTTAAAGGCGACTCTATGCTGCTTCCCTACCAAATAGTGAGCACAATGTTTCAGGTGCACATCCTTCAGCTTTGGTAAAAGCGTTCCCTTCAAGAGCGTTGACATTCCCTTCTCACTCATGTGGCCAAGTCTCTTGTGCCACAGCATAGCTGGATCTTCACTTTCTAAAGCATTCACAATAGCACCAGAAAGCTTAGCATGAACATAATAAAGACGAGATACCTTTTCACCTTTGGCTATGATCATGTTTCCTTTAGTGAGCTTGAATTTGCCATTCCCAAGACTACTAGTGTAGCCCTCCTCATCAAGACATCCAACTGAAATGATGTTGAGTTTCAAAGACTCAACATGTCTTATAGATTTGAGAACCAGCTTCGTGCCACTTGTGGTTGTCAAATGCACATCCCCGTTGCCAACAATCTTGGCATTGTCGTTGCTTCCCATCTTCACGATCCCAAAGTCACCTACGACATAGGATGTGAAAAGATCCCTGCAAGATGTAGCATGAATGGTAGCACCTCTTTCAAGCACCCAAGCTGTCTCATCCCCACCAAGCAGACTAATGGCTTCATCTGTGACAACAAGCAATTCTTCAACAGCAGTAGCAATACATTCATTGTCACTATCGTTTCCTTGCTGTGGAAGCTTCTTCTTGTTGTTGTTGTCCTTTTTTTGTTTACGATAGAATCTGCGAATATGACCCTTTTCGTGGCAATAGTAACACTCTACATCTGAAAACTTGCTCCTAGATTTGCTTCTGCCCTTATCTGAACCTCTTGGACCTTTACTTTTACTTCTCCCCCGCAATTCTATAACTAACACTTCAGAGTGTGAGGAGGAACCATCTGCAATCCTCCTGGACTCTTCATTTATCACTTTGGTTTTCACATAGTCCCAAGTGGTATTTCCATTTGGAGTAGAGTTACACAATGTAACATTCAAGGTCTCCCAAGAATTAGGCAAAGAACCTAAAAGCAATAATGCCCTCACTTCATCACCAAAAGCAATGCCCATCGATGACAACTGATTGATGATTCCTTGGAATGTGTTCACATAATCTGCCACAAGTATACCATCCCTATATCTCAAATGCATCAACTGTTTAATGAGGAACATTTTATTAGTGCCTTCTTTTTGAGCATACAACTCTTCTAACTTGCACCAAAGGGTACCTGCATTTGTTTCATCACAAATATGATTCAACACATTATCATCCACCCACTATCGTATAAAACCACAAGCCTGATGGTGTAGTATCTTCCATTGATCATCTGTCTTTTCATCTAGATTTGCTGAATTAAAAACAGGCTTATAATACTCTTTTACATAGAGAAGATCTTCCATCTTCCCTTTCCAAGCTTGATAATTGGTTCCATTAAGAGAGATCATTCTGCTAGTGTTGGCTGGAGGCTCCATAGTCCCTATTTTGTTTGGATCCAAACTTCACCTCATCCGAGCACATCCAAACTTGTGTTGTTGGCCAGATACACCTTCTTCACTGGCATCTCCCTATAGTTTTGTAGCAGTTCCTTTTGGTACATCGTGTGGAACGACGCACCCGAGTCCATGACCTATGTGTTGGCTGTACTGTCGACACTGTAAATTAGGGCATCACTCATGTCATCGACCAATGCGTTCACCCTGACTCCCTTGCAGGCTATCACGTCCATCCTTATGGGTTTCGGACACTTTGACCAAAAGTGCCAGAACTTGTCGTAGTTCTAGCACTTGATCTCCGCACGGCTCTTGCTCTTGCCACGTGACTTTTCCCGATAGTCGAACTTCCGACCCCAAGATTTGCTGCATCCCCTGCTCTTGACGCTAAGGGCAGAAGTTGACATCTCCCGGTTGCTCTTCCGATGGATGTCTTTATTCAGCACCAAATCCATCACCTGCCCCATGTCCAATCTTTCGTGTCCCAGGGAGTTGCTCACGGAAGTTACCATGGCTGCCCAGCTAGTCGGCAGTGACAACAACAAGATCAATGCCCACACCTCATTATCGAACATGATCTCCATGGAATCTAGCTACGTCAGGATCGTGTTGAGTTTGTTCACGTGGTCGGCTGTCGCTCTTCCCTCTCGCATTTTCAAGTTGAAAAGCCTGCGCATGAGGAAAACTTTGTTGGAAGCCGTCAATTTCTCATACGTGTTAGAGAGGGCCCGCATGAATCCAGCCATCGTGGTTTCCTTGGCAATATTGAACAACACATTCCTTTCCAGTGAGAGTTTGATCAGTCCTAAAGCTTTTCTGTCTAAAAGATCCCACTGTTCCTACTCCATCTTCTCCAGTTTCTATCCCGACAATGGCTAGTGGAGATCCTTCTGGTACAGATTATCCTCCATTTGCATTTTTCAGAACTCGAAATCTCTCCTGTCAAACTTATCAACATCGAGCTTTCTCTCCTTTGCCATCACTGATCTTTCCAAGTTTCTAGATGAAGTACTTCGACTACCACTTCCCTATAGCCGACTCCTGATTCTTTTGCCAGATGTTGTCTGCTCTTGATGACTATTTGCTCTCAGCGGCTCACAACTCCAGACGTTGCTCTGCTCACCTAGCTGCCACACCTGTTGCTAGGTGTCGTCTGCACCTAATGACCACCATTGTAGATGACACTATCCTTCAGACACCTCTCTGCTTACCTGGTTGCCAGCTGGTTCTGCCTAGTAGCCGAGTCCTCCACTTGTGACTGCGAACGTGTTTTGTATCCTCCGCTGCTCCTACTTGACCTGGAACTTTGATACTAGTTATAGGGAAAAATAATCTCACTTCGCTCTCCTCTGGATTTAGAATGCCAACTCACAACCCCTGAATGTGGCCCAAACATACGCGTTCCCTCTGGTTGAACGTCAGTGACAAAACTCAAGAACGCTCTCTCTCTCATGCTCTCTCACAGTAATATTTGTGGTGGAAGGAAGGAGGAAGAAGAAAGAAGAAGACAGAAATTTTACGTGGTTTGGCAGAACAACCTACTCCATGGGGGGTGTTGATTCTCTCCTACGTCGATACCTTCATTACAGCCTCTCTTACAAGCATCAACAGATACAATGTAATACATCAACTATATATAGCAACACAAAAGGAACTCAAGGGTCGGAACCTTCTGATTATCGCCAACCTCAAGCATATCACCACCCGACAGCGGCATGGACATCGACCAACTGTCAGACCTGTAGCCGCTTGTGACCCATCACAGGTCGAACCTGTCCATCAGTCGGCTGCCGTTGGGGTTGACCTGGCTACCGGTTCTTCGGGGCTGGCAATCACCAGCCCGGCCGGGTCAGATGCCCGCTCCTTTGGACTTTGGCTCCCATCTCTTGTAGGTATATGTCAGTCCATAGACTAAAGGCTGTATACTTACAGCCATAGACTTAAGCCGTAATCTTAAGCCCGTATACTTAAGGTTCTCCGTTCTCGCTTTTGCCCTCTATGCAAACTCGGCTGCTGCCCTATGAGGCCAGTAGCTACCTGACTCCTGGCGGAAGCCTGGCCTCCTTCACTTTTGTAGCCTAACTCATGGGCACCCGATTGATCCAACGTGGCTACCACCTCGTGGACCCGGTTGTCTCCTACAATCTAGTGGAAAACCGACTCCACCCCTTTCAGCCCTAACAATTATCTTAAGCAAGGGAAAAGGTGATGGTTGCTTGCGTCATTGATATATCTACAATAGATGAGTGGAGGCTTCACTTTTAGTTGTAGTCCCACTATTAAGGGGGATAGATACAAGTAGGAAAATATTACCAAAAGCCTCAATGACATCTTCAAAGTAAGATTGAAACTCAAAAACTTGGCATCCATGGAAACATCACAACACCTCATCTCATTAGAGAGTGAGAACATCGACACTCCTTTTGGATTCTAGAATATCAAACAAAAATGCACTTAATGAACCAAGGTGACAATTTAACAAACCTGAGAGAAAGATTTTAAAGAAAGGCAGCACAAACAAAAATCCACAAGGTTAAAGAAAATAACTTAGTATCAGGGGAAAGGCAACAAAAGTGGATTTCACCCCAAAGAACAATTGAAGGCATATGATTTATGAGATATGAAGTTGTAAGAATAACATCCAACTAAAAATTGTTGGAATAAAAGGCTTCACTAAAGGGGGTGAATAGTGAACATAGTAAAAATTGAGATTTTCAAAGCATAGATCAAACATTGAGAGAGAGATAAAAAAAATACACAAGAACACGAGGTTTATAGTGCTTCACCCAAATCCAAGCGACTCCACTCCTCAAGGTATCAACCTTGAGATTTCCACTATTCCTTGGTGTTTTATAGGTTTACACCTCAACCTTCATAGCCTAGGCACTAACCCTCTTGCTTTTACAAGCTAAGCAATAAACTTCTTTTGACAAGACAACAACCTTCCCTATGCAATACACCAACCTTACACCCCTCACCACAACCTAATGAAATGAACTTCTTCTTTTTAATTACAATGAAAGGACAACCATAAGAAATCAAAACAAAATAACAACAAAAACACAAAGTGATTCTTACAAGAAAATAGAAGAAAGCAGACGCACAAAAATGAAGCTCTACTTCTTCTTCTTCTTCAACCGTAATTTATATACTTTTACTCTAATCAAAAATGAAAACAATAATCTATTACAATCAAGGGCATAATCTTGAGAATTGATTTAATTTTGCAACCATTTGAATTCCTTCCTTTTTTAATACTCTTTCATGATTCAGTTGCATCAGTCTAGATTAAATTTGCATCCATAAATTCCTAAAATCCTAGAATATTAAATCCTGTATCCTACAAAAAATCAATCAAGATATTTCAGAGTTTACATCAGTATTATCGGTTCATCCAAAATAAATTTTGGTATCTCCAAAATTTCCATCTGGTTGTCCAAAAATCTATAAGATTAAGTCTTTATATTTTGTGTTGACATCATCATTTATCTGTAAAAGAATTACAGTTAAGTCAAAAATAAAACAAAAAATCCATCCATCTTTCTAGAGAAACTGTTACATTATTCTAATACCTTGTATAACAAAGTATATTTAAATAACTTTATTTCAAACTTTATAATCTTCGAACTTACACTCATTTATCAATCAAGTCAGATAACAATTATAACTAAGTAAATCATAAGTTACTATATCAGAGTTTTCGATACTTTTATTGGATTGTCTGAAAAGTAATTATTTAGATAGAATAAAAATGGAGTTTCTAGCCTAAATACTAGGTTTTCTGTTACCATAAAATTAAAATAGCTAAGAATATAAACTTGGTAATTTTACTAAAAATCAGCTAAGGTTCTAACAAAGATACTTTGGTATTTTTCATCTATATCAACATAGTATGAGCAGCATCTAAAATAAGATGATGTTTCCACTAAGTGACTCCATTTTGATGGGAGGTGTGAGGACAAGTGTTTGTTCCAATATACAAAGAAAGGTATAAAAAGTTTAAAAATCACTTCCATAAATTCAAGAGCATTATCAATACGTAAACACTTTAAAGCAATGAAAAATTGATTTTTTATTTCAACAAAGAAATTCTTAACACTCAACACATTTTGATGATCTTTAAGTAAATAGACCCAAGAGACTCTCAAATAATCATCAACAAATACCATATAATAACCACCAAAAATGGAAGAAACATGACTAAGACCCCATACATCATAATAGTCAAGGTCAAATGCATTTTTACCAAACACTAACTGAAGACAACAAAAAGTAGTACAACAATGTCCACCTAACATAACTCACATTCAAAAGAAAAAGGAGACACCCAAGGAAGAAATTGCTTAAGCCTTTGGAAAGAAGGGTGTCTATAATATCATATGATAGAAGACTCTAAAGTAGATAACAACGCAACCAATCCACAGAGCTCATTACAAACAAGGAAATAAATACCATCACTCTACTTATGGCCCAAACCAATCCTCAACACCATTAGTAAATCCTGAAAGGTACTTTAAAAGGGGAAGAACACTAATAATACTAATAGGTGAAAGATTTACAAAAATATAAGGTACAAACAGACTTTTTTTTCAAAATAAAAGTTCCCAATCTATTTATAGGGTGGGAGCCCAAATAACAAAAAAGGTATAACAGGAGGGAGACCGCCAAAACCTCACAGCAAATAAAAACAAGGAAAGAAACAAACAGCCACATAAATAACAAAGACAAATAAAATAAATGGAGGAAGTAGCAAGTCCTTTTATAAGTACAAATTCCTTATTTGTCAATCTGAAATTGACTTCTACCTTTTAAGGTTGGGATGTGCAAAATGTAATGATCCGAGTGGAGACCATGCTCTACCAAACCATCTGCCACACCATTGCATTCCTAGAAGACATGCTTGATGGAAGAACAAGTATGAATAACAGCAAAAAACTAGTCCCAACTCGAGTAGTTTCTGTATAAAGGATAGGTACCTTGTTGAATAGCAATTTGAAGGTATTTCGAGTCAACTTCCATCTGAATTATGTCGATACCTATGCATAAATCCTTGCATAGGACCAGACCATCATAGAGTGATAAGAATTTAGCATGAATTGCCTTGGAACTGCTATACGAGGATGAAAATGTCACCACAAAATTGTCATTGCTATCATGAACAATGCCCCCACTTGCCATTTTGCTTTCATGCATCACACCATTGGTGTTAAGTTTGAAATAATGCTGAGAAGGTTTTTTCCAACATATCCAACAGACTTGATGAGCCTATGAATGCCAAACCAAATTCAAAAAGAAAGCATGTTGAATTTTAGTAAGAGAAATAATTACTCGCTTTGATAGTCTTCGAAAGGAGTTTGAGTGTCATAGGTAGCTTTGCATTTGGACTTTCATAGTTCCTATAACATAATAAGCAAGAGATGAGATGTAGTGACAGATGAAGTCTTAAATTAGTGATGGATTTTGGCATATTTAGTGACAGATTTATCCATCACTAAAGCCCCTTTTTCTTGTAGTGACATTAGAGATGTCAATCGTGTTGTGCTGGGCCGTGCTAGCCTAGCACGGCTTGACACAATTTGACCGTGTTGGTCAATGGCACAGCATGAATAATTATTTGTGTTGTGGGTCATGCTTGGGTAGTTCGTGTTGGGCTGGCACGACACAAATTCTGGCACGAAATCGGCCAAGCTTGGCCCAGCATGAGACTAAGAGGTGAGCTGTCGGAGGGGGCGAGGGGGACGACCGTGCGGATCAGCGGGGGGAACGGTCACCAAGTTGTAGGTGGGGGGGGGGGGGGGCTGGTAGCCGGGTTGTGGGGCCGGCAAGGTGAATGGTCGCGTGCGTGGGTCATTGGACCAACTGCTGAATCACGATGCCGGGTCCTAGGAAGAAGAGCCGAAGAGAAGAACTGAAGAAGAGGAGAGAAGAAAAGGGGAAGAAGTGAAGAACTGAAGAAGAGAAGAAGAAGAAGAGGAAGAGCCGAAGTGCAACGGTTGGTCAGCGTCATGGCGTGCAACGATTGGGTCCTCGGGGGGGTGTGGAACGGTCGTCGGGTCGTGGGGCCAGTAGGGTGAACGGTTGCATGCGCGAGCAGGCAAGCTGGGGAACCGTGCTTGTGACACCGGGTCTTGTGAAGAAGAGCCAAAGTGGGGAAGAAGTGAAGAATTGGACAAGAGAAGAAGAGGAAGAACCAAAGTGCAATGGTTGGCCAGTGTCACGGCATGCAACGATCGGGTCCTCTGGGGGTGTACCCTCTCTTTCATCCGGCTATCACCAGGAAGCCCATGGGTTTCCGCCAGCCCCGCCGGCGAATGGACCGAGGTACAGAGAATTGAAAGGTGTTTATGTGAGCGCATCAACACATGCAGTTGATGGCTCGTTGAACGGAGTCGCCACCTTATTTTTGGGTAGAAAACAAGGAAAACCGGATGGGAAAGTGTCTTTCCACCATCAAAACGATAAAACCACGGGATTCACGTAAACTCGTGTAACATGAGAGAACTGGATATGGGGCTCAGGGTACTATTGGGGAAGGTGTTAGGCACCCCCAGACAGCCTGGGCATTCCCAGCCTCTCTCCGGCTCTAAAACGGAAAACATGATAGTCAATCTAGCCACCTATGGCTTTACCCTAGAAAACTTTCCAGGGTGTTTAGAGGGATAACTGTATCCCTTTCGATGAAAATAAAGGAGAATCAAGTAAACAAATGGGGATTGAACAAAACAGGGATCCATATTGGATCCGGTGGTGAATAGGGGAGAAAAGATGGGTTTTTGGGGAGCCGGCAGCCAGCTACTTGTACCGATTGACCGGCGGCTGGTTGGCTTTCTTCTCGACCCATTTCCGCAGCCATGGGGTCTTGGGGAACCGGGGGCCGGTTCCTTGAACCAGCCAACCGGCGACTTTCCGGCTGTTCCCTCCTTTCATACGTACCCATGGGGATTTGGGGAAACGGGGGCTGGTTCCTTGAACCGGCTAGCCAGTGGCTTGCCAGCTGTTTCCCCCCTTTCTTTTGCACCCATGGGGGTTTTGGGGAAGCGGCGGCTTGCCGGCTACTTCCCCCTTCCATTTGCACCCATGGGGGTTTTGTGGAAGCGGCAGCCGGTTCCTTGAACAGGCCTGCCGACGGCTAGCCGGCTGCTTCCCCCATCCTTTGCACCCATGGGGGTTTTGGGGAAGCAGCAGCCGGTTCCTTGAACCAGTCTGCCGGCGGCTAGCCAGCTGCTTCACCCATCCCTTGCACCCATGGGGGTTTTGGGGAAGCGGCAGCCGGTTCCTTGAACCGGCCTACCGGCTGCTTTCCCCATCCCTTGCACCCATGGGGGTTTTGGGGAAGCGGCAGCCGGTTCCTTGAACCAGCCTACCGGCGGCTAGCCGGATGCTTCCCCCATCCCTTGCACCCATGGGGCTTTTTGGGAAGTGGCAGCCAGTTCCTTGAACCGGCCTGCCGACGGCTAGCCGGTTGCTTCCCCCATCCCTTGCACCCATGGGGGTTTTGGGGAAGCGGCAGCCGGTTCCTTGAACCGGCCTGCCGGCGGCTAGCCGACTGCTTCCCCCATCCCTTTGCATCCATGGGGTTTTGGGGAAGCGGCAACCGGTTCCTTGAACCGGCCTGCCGGTGGCTTACGTTTTTCAGAAAAAAAATGGAAACCATCGGATTGTACGTTTCGTACACCCGAACGGCCACCACCGGCTTACTTGTCGGTGGCGTCATCCCGGAAATCTTTCCGGGGCATCGGGAGGGTAGACTTACGCCTCCCGGGAAAGAAACGGGCACTGTCGGGTTGTACGTGTTTGTACACCCGAATGGCCACCGCCGGCTTCCTTGCTGGCGGCGTCATCCTAGGAATTTTCTCGGGATCCTGAAAAAGACGTGGGGATCGGATAAAAACTTGTAAAGCTTGTTGGGAAACTTTTGAGTTTCCGCGTAAAAAGACCCAACAGAAGGGTCGCGCATAAACTGAGCACGACCGGGCCCGGTAGATTAACCCGGCCAGGAGGGCGGCCCCCGGTACCTTCGGACTTGTTTCCGAAGGAATGATACCCGGGTCCATCCCCCAGTCGTCCCCTTGCACAGGGAAGGCGTTATGCGGTCGGGGCTTGATAAAATGTAGTAAAAAGCATACGTAAAACGACGAGGGTGGAAGGACCTACCTGTGGGGGCGTCATCGTCGACGGGGATCGGAAGTCCTCGCTCCGGCACGGCGAAAAGGCGTCGGGGATCGGAAGTCCTTGCTCCAGAAATTCAAGCCTCTCCATTCTGGAATCTTCAGCCTCTCCTTCCCGGAAATCTATGCCTCTCCCCAGCAATTTTGAGCCTTCTCGGTGGTGTAGGGGGCCGCCCCTTTTATAAGGGGTTGCCTTCCATCTTTGGGGGCACCCGAAGATGGAAGGTGGCGTGATTCCAGCTTGATTACATGGTCCGCGTAATTGGCAGGTTTGCGAGATTTACGTGATTAAATCTCGTTGTATTCTCCTGATTGATTCGGCTTGCCTTCTTGGGTAGCCAACTGGCAGCCGCTACGTGGCAAGCGGAAGCCGGCTGTTCCCCCGATCATTTTCACCAAGTGTGAGTTTTTTTGGGATCCGGGTGCCGCTTCCTTGAAGCGGCTTGCCACCGGCAAGCCGGCTCCACCCCCCTAAATTTTTACCAAATGTGGTTTTTGGGGTCCGGGTGCTGCTTCCTTGAAGCGGCTTGCCGATGGCAAGTCGGCTCCACCACCCTAACTTTTTACCAAATGTGGGTTTTTGGGGTTCGGGTGCTGCTTCCTTGAAGTGGCTTGCCGACGGCAAGCTGGCTCCAACCCCCTAACTTTTTACCAAATGTGGGTTTTTGGGGTCCGGGTGCCGCTTCCTTGAAGCGACTTGCCGGTTCCACCCCCCCCCTTTTTAAGCATGGGGTCAACTAAATGCCCCTCCCTAGGCGAGGTTGTATAACTTTTGATGAAGGAAACCGACATCCTAGGGTTGAATGACCCTCCATGCGCAGATGGTAGGTTCTGCGATACTTCACGCTTTCGTGAATTATCTATTGTAGGTCGGACAATAGAATCAGGCTTACACCCTCGGTCACTTGACTAGGGGATGTCGTGTTGCTAGCCGGTTGGTTGCGCGGCAGCCACCTTGTGGGTGCCGGTGGCTGGGTAACAAGGTGGAAAGTGTTTGTGTCATGTTGGGAATTTTGGGGAAGCCGGTAGCCGGGTTATCTTACCGGCTTGCTAGACTGACAGCTGGTCGGCTGCCTTCTCGACCCATTTGCGCAATCATGGGGTTTTGGGGAAATGGGGGCCGGTTCCTTGAACTGGCCAACCGGCGGCTTGCCAGCTGTTTCCCCCTTCCATGTGCACCCATGGGCATTTTGGGGAAATGAAGGTCGGTTCCTTGAACCGACCAGCCGGTGGCTTGCCGGCTGTTTCCCCCTTCCATGCACTTCCATGGGGGCTTTGGGGAAACGGGGGCCGGTTCCTTGAACCGGCCAGCCGGCAGCTTGCCGACTATTTCCCCCTTCATGTGCACCCGTGGGGATTTTGAGGGTGCTGGCAACCGGGTTTCCTTACCGGTTTGCCAGTGGCGGGCCAGTTACACACCTGACCCATACGTCTAAGTATGGTTTTCGAGGTATGTTGAGGAATCGATCGTACGTCGGTAATGATGGTGGTGGCCGGTCATTTTACCGGGCAACCGGCTTATTTTTCCGTGCATCGTCTCGTCTTGCATGGGTTGTGGTCTGGGCGTCCAATGGTCTGAGCTAGCATGCCTAGGTGAACTTTCCTCACCTTCGCCTGGGATAGTTGACGTTCTAACTTGGGTTGTGTTGAGGAGTCGAACGTCCTTGGGTAATGGTGATGGTGGCTGGCTGATCTTACCTGGCAACCGGTTATTTTGCCTGCACGCTTGACGATACATTAGTTCCAAAGGTGAGGAAGGAGTGTCGTCCCTTCCCCTCATACATGAATATCTATGCCGTGTTGTGTAGAAAGGTCAAGACGTTTTCCAGTGACTCCTTTTCTGGCATTTTGTTTCGTTGCTTCTGTATAGGGGTTTTCAAGCGGGTGCCCATGACGGAGTTTGCGCAAGGTAGCTGTTCTGACCCAATCGTGCTATCTTGACCTGCAGGGGAATGATAGGTGGCTCACCTCACGTCAAGAGATAACTGCTTGGACATTCACGCATGTGAGTTTGGAAACGTAGTTCCCTTGTCCAGCAGAAGCGACCCTTAGGCGACAAAGACGGGTCGAGAGGAGAGATCCGAGAGCTATCCTTCTACCCATAGTCATGCTGATTCATCCTCACTAGTTTGCTCTGGGGTTGTAGAAATGATGGATAGAATCATGCGGGTTCCGAAAATGTGGGCATCGGAACTCGGGGGTGGAAGCGACTTTCAGCGGGATGCCAAGCCCAATGTCGATGACTTAGCTAGGATGTCAAGCCCTAGGATAAGAGAAAAAGGGAGAAGTGGGTGTCGGCACCTGGTTGTATTGGCGGACTTCGATGGGTTGCCAAGCCCTGAAAGAAGGGGATACTTAGTCAATCGCGACAAGCCGGGTATTGGACTGCCAACAGACGGTGGAATCCTAAGATCTACCCTTCCCTTACACAGGAGTCCACATGCTTTCAGGACTCAGCAACAAGTAACTTTTCCTTTTTCTTTTCTTTTTCCTCTTTTTTTTTTTTTTTTTTTTTGTTAAAGAAGTATTCTAGCCACTGACTTTTCTTCTTCTCTTTTTTTTTTGGTTCTTCTCTATTACAAAATAGAAGATAAGAAAACTGAATAAAAGAATGCTACTAGCCCTCCCCACATGCTGTTGGCAAGTAAAATAACCCGACATTG
>JAMKPZ010001375.1:0-59397 GCA_024699675.1 Amphibolis antarctica | reverse complement strand
TTATGATAACATTATAAACGGTGATTTGTGATTTGGTCTTTGAAAAGAAAATTTAACCACGGTTATTTTACAAAATATTTTTTAAAAGATATTTCAATGGTTTTTTAAGGTATCAAATTTTTTAAACATTGGTCATTATAACTTGAAAATATGGATCTTATGATAAAAAAATTATTAGTTAGATTTTGGTCTCGTTCGCTAAGTAAAATTCTAGAGAAATTGTATCGTTTTCAGTCGACGGAGTGCAGTCATATACGGTTTTTGATGTATTTTTTATTAAAGGAATTTTAAAAAATGAGTATAATGTGTACATAACATTGACTTCTTTCTTAAAATTTTTGGCGGAAGGATGAGAAAAAGGATTTCAATGATTTGAAAATATCGTTGATTTTAACTTTTTTTAAAAGATATTTTACTGTAACGATTTAAATTTATATTCAGTAAATTATTATAAGAAGTTAGAGATATAGGTTTATTCGAAGATAACTTTTTAAGTTTCGAGTTAAATAGAATTAAGATTAAAATTATTTTTATAAATAAATTTAAAATTATATAATAATTTAAATAATAAAAAAATTTAAATCGAAATTTATATAAAAATAATGATATTAAAAATTATTTTAAAAATTAAAAGAAGTTATGGTTCAGAGTCCAACTCCTTACCGCAGAAGTTTCCAGTTTCCTTCGGAAAATCGCTGTCAGATTAGTGATACTTGTCGTCCGTCAAAATTTGTCTTCCAATGGAGGCGGCAGCTTCCGCCGCTCGTCCGCCGGTACAGGACTCGGGGGTGCTATCGAGGGAGCAACTCATCCACCTCTTCCATCGCTTCGCTTTCCTCACCTCTCAACCAGGTTGCACTTGGTTTTCCCTCACCTCTTCCTGTTTATTTCGGCCATCGAGCTCACTGATCTATGCCGTCCTTTCCTCTTCTTTCTGTTCAGATGTTAAAAAGCGGATAGCGGATGCTGTCAAGGATAAACAGGTGGGAAGGAATTCATTCTGTTTGAGAACTCATCGCATGCGTTGGAGAGACTGTGTTATTTTCTGGGATTTCCCTTTTCAACCATTTGATTAATGACTTGCTCGAGACTGTGTTTGAGAACTCATATGGTGGTGTAGTGGTGACTTTGCTTTTAAATTTTTGCCTGAGCAGGAGCCGGTTGCCGTTACCACGGCTATCCAGGAAGAGATTCTTCTTGAGATGGGGATGGGTAAGTCTTGTTTTAGAAAGGTGGATAGGTAAGTTTTGATTAGCCTTTTTTCATATTAATTGGGGAATGCGATTCCAGTCTTTTAGAATACATGATATTTAGGTTGTTAGATAATGTAGTATTTGCGTATGGTAATGCCAGTCAGATTTAATTTTAGATTTAATGCAAGAGAATTACATGTTTGGATTGTCGAAATTTTCTTTAGTCGAAGAGAATGACGATAACTTGCTGCTGCTGGCATGTAAAATAATTAACAACGAAAATTAATGCCTTAATACCATTATGCGGGTTGACCACATGAATCCTTTCACTCTATTTATTTATATCTACCTCTAAAAATTTCGTTAAATTACATAATTTTAAATATGCTTTCATGATTTCAATATTGCTAGTACCTAATGAATGTATTTTTTTAATAATGAGATACACTTAGTATCTTAAAAATGACTTCGAAGGAGAGATGACGAACAATTCTTTGTTGTGCCATGATGTCTTTTCTGAGCTATCACCTTCCTATCAGTGTCTCTCTGTCATCTGTTCAATTTAACTTAGTTACATGATGTTTTTTGTAATACCATTGTTAGGCTGTGTTATAGGAAATAATCTTACATGGGTAGTACTTTCTGTGGTGTGTTATCTTAATGTAGAGATAATCAAGTAAGCTTCTGTATAACTTATTATCTTGTCCGCATTAGTAATGTAGGTTGTAAATGTAATGCAGTTAAGTCTTTTTACACCAATAAATGAAGTGTGAAGATATCCAATATCCAGCTGATTTGTGGTTGCTACTTGTGAATGTGTGAAAAATGAAGCTTGGGAGGAATGTTGTTTATAATTTTTCATTTCAGAGAGTTAAAATTCACTTTGGAACTTTGAATTTAATGGAGTACATTTCATGCTTTCTGAAACAAACTTTTGAAGTAGAGAATTCTAATAGCTATAGTGATGGAAGAACAAGTATATGATAGCTTCTGCTAAGTGTTTCGGTGACTTTGGAATTTTGAAGGAATGGTTGAGCCTCCTTGATTGTTGTTTTTGTACCTAGAAGGTTATCACAGAGAATTGTAGTGCTTTGCTATGTATGTAACTTAATCAAAGTACATATGCATGCTTTTCTATGTTCTCTATATTATTATCTAGATTTTGATTCATAGACATATACCATCAGGGAAGGCTGTGGAATTATTTCTTTACATTTATCAAATAAGTCATATAAATGAAGTCCTTAAGGATGTGCTTTATAAATGAAGTACTTATGTTCATTATGTTAGGATCAATTGCTAGATTTTATATGATTCTGTTTGCCCTTTTAGTAATTGTATGTTTTTTCAAACATAGATCCAAGGTTTGGCATTTCTTTCTTGGGAAGAGTAAGTGGGCTTTATGAGAATGACAAGGACTTGATGGTACAATTCTATGCGTTTGTGGCAAAGTAATATATTTTTCTCCTTTCTTTATAAGTCATTTTTCTAAGTCTTTCTTAACTTTTCATTTTTGCTTGTTTCATTTTATCTCAAAATCAATTGTTAGTAAGAGAATGAGGGTAAAGTATGTTAGGCCTAAATTTTGTCACATCACTTTTGATGTGAGATTATTAAGCCTAATACTCCCTTGCACTTTTGATGTGAGGTTTGGGCATAAGTGTATTAAGTTCAAGTTCTACTAGATTGTTTTTGATGTAAGACTATTAAGCCTAATAGTGCCTTTACACTTTAGACTTGGAAACATTAATTCTTTGGATTCTAATTTCATTTTCCTTGAGAGAAAACAATAAGAATGGCTTGCTATGTCATATTCCTTTTAAGAGAAATTATTAATGAATTTCCTGTTACTAAAAATCTATATAGAAAACATGCACTCTTTATATCTTGTCAAATAAAAATCTATGTTATCAAAAATTGGAGCAGACAGCAAACTTGTTAAATAAGTGCAACATTGGTATAAAGGACTCAGAAAATTTGAAGGATTGAGTTTGGCTTCTCAAAATGAAATGGAGGGTGTTTCTGAGAGCTACCGAGTGGTGTTAGATTCAAATATGCCAAATTATGATACCCAGAATTTTTTGTGAAGAGGAAGGCAAAAGGCCAGCATTGTTCCTTGTTCCAACACAATGAAAAGTGAACATTTTGTGATTTAACAAAAAACATTAAATGGTTATTTTTTCCGTCAAACAATCCTGTAATGGCAACTTCAGAAAATAGTTTGTTTTGAAATCTGTTTGAGGACTGTTTAACTGCCATTTTTTTAGAACATTGGAGGCCAGTGGTTCACTGGGAGTTCTGTAATTCAACTGCAAATTTCAAGGCCATTGTCAACAGAAGGATGGGGATCCACCATGTTTGGTATGGCTGTCTGGGTACCTGTAGGTTTCATGGATTGCTTGGGTGCCTGTATTTCAGGTGTTTAGGCATGTTGAACACTATGTTGCTATCTATTAATGGCTGTCCAACTGCCATAGTCTTAACTACTAGTCCTTTAGCTTCATGTTATACTAAGTTTATTTTCTATGTTGATTGATAATTGCAATCCTAGGGCGAGGGGCAATCTTGATTTCTTCTCTGCTGGGGGATGATGCCTGTCAGAAGTTATATGTATATAAAACATTTAAATTTTTCCTGCATTCCAATTTTCAGCCTTTCCCTGTTTTTTTGCTAGCTTGGTATGATCGTTCTTTTCTATAGAGCTTGTAGCCTGGTATCTGTGTGGTTTGAATTCCTTGACTTTTTCCATCTACTTTTTAGTGTTTTACCAAATGATTGTAAAACATCGTTGCCTATAGCTTCTGCATTCCAATTTTGCTGCTGTTCTCAGGGATGCTACAAAAATTTGGTTGTGCTAGAGTTGCTGGTGTATTTTTCCTAATTTTCTTTTTCTCTTGTGTAGTTTTGTTCTTGATACTGAATTTGTTTCTCCAAGTGTCTTGAATCTTTGTGTGATTTTCCGACCCCTTGCTTTTATTCTTTAGTAGTATCCTTTTCATTAACTTCTCAAATAAGGAGTATGATGCTGTCAGAAATAAACTAGGGAAGCCATTTTGAAATAATTCCCAGTAAGGCAGAAACTGAATACATGATTGCAGTTGAGTGCAGAAAATTTATCGGCAATCAATGGTTCTGTAGAATTCTCTTCATTGTTTTGGTTTCAAATGGAGGAAGAAAATCGTTCTAGAGGTGGGGGTTATAGTGATATCAGTGATTTTGTATTATTTGTTCTATTGCAAGTCATGTTTTTTGATATTCCTAAAAGGATTCATGATTGATACTAAATTAATAATATTTTCACCATTGCCAACTGTCAGAATTTTTGTTTATCCAAATTTGTTAAGTTGTTCTAAACCATTTGAAGGGTTGAAGCAGTCATATTAAAAATTATGCTTATTGCAATTTGTTCAGGGAAGAGATAGCTTGTGATGAAGCAGAACTTGGCCCAGATGAGTTTTTAGAAAAAATAAAAGTTCAGAAAAAAATGCAAGATCTGGTAGTATACTTGATTTGGAGGTTCTTGTTGAAACATTTATCTTGTTGTATTATTATTGTGAAACCTTGAAACATCTTGCAGCAATTGGAGATGCTGAAGAACATGCGCAAATATCAACCAGATGTTCAGTCGGCAATCCTTGAAACTGTATTTTGCTGCAATCCTTTTTTCCCAGTTCCTCTTGGCTTTGATTTATAGAAACCTTATTTCTATAATTCTAAAAGTTTCAATTAATTGCTTAAGTATACAAATGATCTTTAGTGATTATGGTTATATGTTTAATTTTTGCTTGATATTCTTTTCTAAATTTTAGATGCCCAATTTATTAAACTAATATCTTGATATTTATTACTGTTAGAGTTGTTATTATGTCTTAACCAAGGGTAATAGTCCCAGTGTCCCACATTGTAAGTTTTGTAATTTGTTTCACTATGTAACTTCATTTATAGAGCAGTTATATCAGTCAATGAAATAAGAATCTTCTATCTCTCTAATTCTCTACTTTTACATGGTATTAGAGTTTAGGTTCTTTAGAGGGAAAAAAAGAAGAGAAACCCTTTTTGTTATCACCACCGTGCTGTGTTGGTGATGATGGACCAAGTCCTGCATTTGTTCCTGATGTATGCAGAAGGCACAGTCTCCATCTTCTCGTATTGTCTCCTTCCTGTGTCTGAGAGTCTACAGGTTGTCCTTGCGAAAAATTCTGTCTTCATCTCTTGTGCCATGGGTAAAAAAGGACTTTCCTATTGGACCTACTGGTGGGTGCTGCAAGTCCTGCATTTGGTCCGTGGCAAAGTCGTTACCCTAGGCTTACTACTGGTGGGTGCTGGACAAGTTATGTAGTGAGTGTAGAGTTGGATATGCTGGCAGATAAATTGGTAGATGATGGCGTGTGTGTGGATCATGTGGTGATCATGAGAATATGCGGTTTTGTCATCAGAAGTGAGCAATTGATAAATGGTGAAACATCTATGTGGCCAAGAAAGTCGTTGGATGGTAAATGCGTGGTTGGATATGTTGATGGACCGTGAGCAAGATGAAATAAGCAAATCGGAGAAGAAAGGAGAGAGGAAAACCAAAAAATTTAAAAAAATGAAAATGAGGAAACAAACAAAAAAAGAAAAATCACCTACATGTCTCATAAGAAATAAAAGAAGAATAAAGAATGAATGAATGAAAAAGGGAAAAGATGATGAAATGATGGACTCCATTCAATACAAATTAGAATGAAATCAAAACGTATGTCAAATGGATATTTGTATAAAATCAAAAACATACATATAATATTAAATCTTCACTCCATGATTTGAGGATTTTTCATATATATATATAAGTAATGAAATCATAAATTTTTTTTATCTCATGTATATTTTATATTTTGATGCGGTTGACATGATTTAAATAAGATATCTTTCTTTTAGAAATTTGTAAGGTATGTAATTACAATTAACTCTTGAGAGGTTCCAAATATACAACATTCATATCTAAACAATAATTTTTGATTTGCAGTGCGAAACCCACATTCAACATATGTCAACTTAATAAATGGTTTATTTTGAAAGAAAAGTGCTAAATAGAAAAAAATTTAATTCTACAAGTTTTTTGAAAGCAGTTTATTTGAATACATTGAATTAAAATAATTGTGTTACCAAACAAAACTCTAGTTTCCGACTAAATGTTTTGCTCACAATTGTCCAATAAGGTAAAGAGCATTCGCTTCTTTTTAGTTGCATCTGGAATGGATGCATGCCCCTTAGCTTAAAAACGTCATAATTGGGGTGTGAGATGTTTGTCTTTACCCTATACTTGAGGTTGGATGCAATATGTTGTTAAGAGGGTTTTACTTTGGTAGGAATGATTTTACTTCTATTAGAACCATTCTATCTCCCCATTTACTTCCTATCAACGGGAAGTGACAAAAAAACAAGAAGCTTTCACGAAAAATTTCTTTGAAAATGTTGAAATAGAGGTGCCCAAAGAGGATACATTTTGTAAAATGGAATAATTCAAATGGCTAAATCATGAGGGTGGCTTGTGCACCAGGGATCTTTTGTACCTTGAATTTTATTGTAATGGGGAAGTGGGTATTGAGACCAACAGAGTACGGAGAACATGGTTATAATTTATGGAAAAAGAATGATAATCAGGAAGGGGTATGGAGATCAGTTCTTATAGTGTAGACTTTCAAGGTCCTTTGGTGTAGCCTTGTAGGCTCGTAGTATCTGGAGGGATATTTCTGAGACATTAACTTGAAGTCAATTAGTATTTGAGAAATGGAAGTTGGAGCAAATTTTTGGAGGATAACTGGACAAGGTCAGGTGCTTTGAAATTTTTGTTTCCATAAAACTTCATAATGAGCATTTATCAGCACGGAGTACTGTAAATTATGTCTATGAAATTACAGTCAGAAGCCATATGAGGGATGGCAAAATTTAAGAGTGTACAGAATTGCATTAAAGTTTGGACAGTCATAGGACAAATGACAATTTTTTTTTCTGAAATCATTATATAAAATACTTGTGGCAGGAGAGGAAAGGTTTCCTGGACGTCACATATCTGGAATGTCAATGTACAAACCAATAGTCCAATTTTTTGATTGTCAAGTGAGGAAGAATTCTGTGCAAGCATTCAGAAATGATGTTGACCTTAGGGTTGCTGGACTGGTTTGTCTGGCCTAACTGGAACATTTTTTGGATCAAATGGTATACTAATGAAAGGGGTCGTGAAACTAAAGTTATTGCCCGGACTGTGCTGTCTCTAGTTATATGGTCGTAGAACAAATGAAAAGAATGAAAGAACAGCATTTTCCGTGGAATATCTTAGCCTTCCTCTTAATTGAAAAGCCTTATTGGTTTACAGGAAATTACATATTTGAAGATTACGGATGGCCAGGTACTGAGGCAATGGTTGAAGGCACATTTGAAGAGCTAGACAAACTATTATCCTTAATTTTCAATTTTTCTTTGTACAGGTTGCTGTTTAGAATCCTTTTCCCTTTCTATATGTCTGTGGATTTTGTTTCCTGCTTTCAGTGATATGGTTTATATCACCATTTCAAAAAATGCTGTTTAAAGTGTTAGACCCAGTGGTTCACGTTCATATTTGTATTATCAAATTTTTAGAGATCATTATTAACCTAACATCAGCCCTCCTTTACTCAGACTTGGAATGCCCTTACGGAGAACAGGCACACTACAAATAGAAGTTGAATTCAATCAGACACCAGAAATTCTACAAGAAAACCCCTTAAATGCAAAAAGAATGCACATTTTTTTGTTTCATGAGATGAATGCTATGGTTCTATATGTTGTCATCCATTTTTTATCAAAATATTACTTCTATCTTGTCTCTTCTCTCTACAACAAAACATTGCTTTTTTATTCTTTATTATCTCTAGAGAAAAGCCATCCTTTTTTGTTACACAGCTCCACAAACGTATGGACAATTCTGAATTTGATAACCGTCCTGTAGTCTTCACTTCAGAGCAAATTGAAGAAATTGTTGCAAGGTAGCCTTTTAGAAATTAGTAGATGTAGTAAAACCTCTGGCTTGTTTTTTTTTCTTGATCACCATTTTCTCAACTGCATTATTGCACTTATGTGATTTTGTTTGGATGGTAAGTCTCATGTTAGGCTTGCCATTTGTGCCGTGTTGCATCATTTTATTGAATATGCTGTGTCCTATGATTCTAACCCTTTAATTTGATTCTCCATATTGTTTAATGATAATTTATTTGGTAGAGTCGCCATTTATGCAGTTGCATTGTTTAATTGTAGCTTACTTGGTAAAGCACCTATACTGAAAGGTGAAAACAATCTCTAGTTGGTAACAACCGAAATTTGATTCAATTTTTGAAATGCATGGCCATTTTATTGAGAGAGATCCTGTTCGACGAGCAGAATATCTGTCTTGAACGAATGCTTTAGTCTTACATGACAGCCCCTTATCTTTTTCTTTTTTAGGAGCTTTTAGTCACACATTAGACTTCAAGAATTTTCTTTGCTTTTTGAAAAACTTTCTTTTGAATTCCTTTGTTAAATATATTTTTTGGGTAGGGATTACTTTCTAGTTACTAGAATCAAATGAGTTTCCTAATTCAGGTTTGAATGATGGCTTGTCTCGACAAAACTTGTTGGACCAATTTGTTTCACGTTTTCCCCCACAATTTTTTGTCATTTCACATTTAAGAAGGATTTGTATCTTTGAAAAGTATGAAAAATAATAGAAAATAATAAATCAAAATTTTCATTATTTTTCATTATTTTTAAAAGTAAAACATGTTTCTGAAATCTGTGTAATGAAAAATCGGGAAAATAACATGTTTCTGATATCTGCACTGAGGAAAATTAGGAAGAAAAACATGAAATAACTGGTTTTGCCGACATGAGCCGTCATTGACAGGACTGCTCTGGCCTAACTACTGGTGTATGGCATGGGTTTAAACCCGATTTGGATGTGAATCTACGATAAAATCTGACTGACTTTCTCGCTTTCTTGATACAGGTTGTGACATCATCATCATCATCAATCCTGGTTGTTCATCCGGATGTTAGATTATGCCTTGCCAAAAATGTATTCCAGAGTGCATCGCTAACGCTTCCTTATCTCTGATACAAGTTCCTACCAAACAAGGATTCGAAAGCCATGTATGGTATCTCTGCACCATATAAAATGGGAGTAACAATATGACCTTCCAGCTTCTGTTGTAATTATCACAATTAAGTGGAAACTTAACCCTATCTATTGTTTCGTAACCCATCATATTCACTGTACCTGCACATTCTTTGTTTTTCTTTTTCCCAAGGTGTGATCCAGCATTGGATGAAGTCTGTTCCTTAACACTATAGCAAGGAGAGTTTCAATTAGTTTTAGAAGTTAGATAAAGTTGGAGTTAAAGTTATTAAAACAAATAAAGATAGAGTTACATAATAATTAAGGTGATAGAAATTTATTGAAACTTAGGTATTAATAACGATGTTGAAAGTTTATACTGGGTTAAAGTTGAAATTGAAATAAACAAGGCATAACCATGGCAGGCAATGATATGTGAAATCATATCCTCTAAATGAGGGTGGATTCATGTGTGCGAAGATCTGTCTTTTGATATTTCCCTTTGCTTGCAGTGGCATTCAGCATTCTTCTCTCAAGCTGTCCTGTTTCTTGGTTTACGTTAAGAAAGAAAGCACTGGGATCAACCAACGTTGATTTTTGAAGATGTCCTTGGGTTGTGCAACAAGGTTCAGGACCATGAAGCTCATCTTCTAGATAAGTTGGATAATTTACCAAAATTTCAAGTTTCTGGGAAAAAGGTATATTCTAAAATCACAAATTTTCAAAGCAAGGTCGTAAAACTGTAGTTGATAATCATGTAATTTCAATTTATTTGTGATATAGCTCAATTGATTAGGAATATTCATAACCTCCACTAAGGGTTAAACATGTCATAATAAAAAAAATAGTCATGCAATGTCGCATGATGCCATGAATGTCATTTTAGAAAAATGACTAAATCATAGCACCACAAATGTCAATCATTAATTTTAATTACTTTTAATGATACAAAAATATAATTTTAACTAAAAGTAGTTAAATCCAGTTATTGTGTTTAATTCAACAAGGCCAATACAAAACAATATCGAGCAACCAGTTGTGAATCTTTCTTTTGAAATGAAAGTAAATAGGGTAACGAAAAAGGTAAATGAACTTTAAAATTGATATTTAACTCAATGATTATATCGTAATAGTGCATGATTATATCATGATATCATAATTGATATTTAACCTATGGTGGGTACTTGGAGTTTCTATACGTCACTGCTTGATCATTTCAGCCCCCTGATGCATTCTTCCTGTCTTAACCAGAACTGCCATTGAAAATGGATATGCTGCAAGATCAATTCATGGCTTGACATCAATAATACCATCCTTGATCTGCTTATGGATCGATACAGAAACCCAAGTTCAAATGCACATGAATAATGAAAAACCTGACTTCCTACAGAAGGCGAGATGGAATCCTTGTGTTGAAAATTGGGTTACTAAAAGCCGCAAAAGTGAAATGAGGAGGCTGTGGTTCTAACAGAATTAAGCTTTTATGGGTAACCGGCTTATCTAGCTTTCCTTCAAAGGCTGTGGACAACTGATTTAATTAACCTGTCTGATGTTGATATTGATCCTTGATGTTTTTATGTATTGCTCTATATAGTAATAACCTTCATGGTGGAGCTTTAGCAAAAGAGGTGCAACATCTGCATTGTCTTCATCAGTGAATATCCGTGGTACCCCTGCAAAACCCAGATAGAGAGCCCAAAAATTTTCAATCCAAAGTATCCAATGAAACTAAACTCTCACAAAAACGGAAGCTCAAATGGGTGGCGCTGATAGAATGAAAACATATTGGAGCAAAACATACAAAAACTTTATTCCTACAAAGGAAAAGGATGTCCCCTAGTGAAAAATTTTAACCACCACATCCATCACTCTTTTTTGACCAGCCATCACATTCTGTGCTTTATTTTTAAAAATCAGAATCACTGAGTCATTTTCATGTTTTTTAAACGTGATGGCCATAATAAACACATGATTAATGCACCAAAAAACATTCTGTTTAGATAATCTATCAAATAGAGACTAATATAGTCATTCCTCTTTAGAGATGACTGATAACATTTGTTCCTTCCAAAATTTTCAGTCACATATTCTTCAAATTCTCCAAGGAGAAAAGCTTACATGCATCATGTGATGAGTTGCTCAATGTCAACGACAACATATATTTCATACATTTCAATCTTATGGACATAAGCAATAACAGAAGCTGCTACTTCTTTGAGAAACTTGAATAATATCAGCTTTTATGGTATTGTAACTAAGTGGTAGTGCAGCTAATTAATAAAAAATACCCTTTAGGAACAATATTTCCCAAGAACTGCTACTCATGAGGACTTGAGCTCAACCTGCATTTGTTTACAGGAGTTGTTTGAAATATGTGTAGGAGCTGGAGTTAGGAGTAGATGACAAATGCTATTTATGAACAACATTATTATATATCTAACAATTTAGTCTTTGGTTTAGTTGTGTTTTGTGTTGGAGGAAGGATATTTTGTAGAAGATCAAGAGGAATAACGTAGGAGAAAAATAGACAAGCACACACACAAAAGAAATAAGGATTTATATGGTTTGACAAGTTGCCTACATTCACGGCCACATTAAGGTTTCTCTTTACCCTCAAGATCAAAGAGTTCTACTTGTTATAGAAGACTGCCCTTTTTATATAAAAGAGAATTAGGGTGTCATAGTGATATGAAATTACCCTACATTCCTCAAAACACTCAAGGATCAGATTCTGCAGAAACAGATAAGTCATGCCAGCTTAACATCAAAGTCATCTTGAACACGTAAGTTTAGCTTTTATGAGAAAAATGTATGTATAAATGATCCATAAAGTATGAACAATCATAGGTGTGTACCGAGTCAAACCTAAAAAAAGTGGTAGAGCTCAATGGTCCAAGAATTTGTGACCTTGAATGATCAAGGTATCAACGCAGGAAACTTAAAAGAAAAGAGAGACAGAATTACTAATAGTACCAAACACATCATGAATTGGACCGAGAAATCAACTAAGAGAAAACCATATTATTTGCAACCAAACATAATATACACAAATACATTGTTTCCAGCTAGCAGCTACCAAATGAAGATGGCCATGATCATTTCTTTACAAATGATTCCTGCCACTGCTATTTGGATGAGAAACTATGTTGATAAGATAAGCAAAAAGTTTAAAATAAAACATCACAGTTCATAAATATAAATTAAAAATATCTATAAACGATTCTTTAATAGAATTTTCTACTTCCAGTGAAGATGATCTCCATGAAGCAAGAAATCATCAAGGTCTCGGTATCAGCATTATACATAGTTTTTAAAGCCAGTTGCATGCTACATTTTTGTAAGTTAAAAATAAGGTGTGTCAGCAAGATTTTGACATTTTGTAGTTCCATAACTCCTTACACAACCACTAGAACCACACATATATGTGATTCGCCAACTGTGCAAATCCAAATGCAGAAAATTGTTCACTTGTCATTTATCAGATCTATGCAAGCAGGAACTAGTAAAATACTCAGCTCTGTTTTTCAGAAAAAAACTGTGGATTACAAGAAATATCAATTCTGTACAAATAGAGAGGAATTTAGACTGACCGTGGTAGCATTCCCTGGCCTGTCCAGCCATAAGCACAACATCACCACTCCTTAAAAACATAGCTACAGGCAAATCCTCGCGAGATCTTCCTCCCAACAAAAATATAGCTTTGCAACCAAGGCTGTTCATAAGAGTAAATTACCATTCAAAGGCATGTATAATGATGAAATTGAACCAAATGCCTCACATGCAAATTTATGATACCTGATGCTTACAATGGGCTTACTCCAGTCAGCTTCCATATCATCAAGATGACCTCCAAGCATATCACCTGATAAAGGAAACAAATATGACATAAAATAAATGAAAAAAGTCAGCGCAGCCTGTTTCCACAAAATTTTTATGATTTGACACACCTGGGCCAAAATAGTTTGCTATAGCAGCTTCTGGGTGGAAATCTTCTGTGGGAGGCATGGCAGGTTCTGCCATTTTCTTACAAAGAAGACAAAGTTCATCTGGAATCTTGTTGTATGGAAGAGAAAGATCATAACTGCGCTGCAAAAGAGAGAAATGTGGCAAACATTTTAACCATATGACAGCATATCACTGTAAAATGTCAGGAATTTGAAAAGGTGTTAGCAGTAAACACTAAACAAATTAAAAAATGTCCTGTTCTACATGACAAAAAATGACTAGAATGAACTACCTTTAGTTTTTATTTATATACATAAAAGAACATACCATGTGCATGACATTATCACCAATATGAGGTTTAGGGAGGATACAATTATACATAACCTTACCTTTATAATTTTATTTATATACATATTTTCTGCAAAAAAATCTCCAAAAAATCCACAAATGTACGAACAATGAATCCATGGCATGTCTGTGTAAGGGTGTGTTTGTTTTAGCATTTTTCAACTATATTTATTATGCACTGTAGTGTTATATAGTGAATCAATCAAATAATAGTGAAGTACATAGTAAATTATGAGGTAACAATTTGTGGATAAGAATTTGTATAGTAATAATGATATATAAGAATTTGTGAAAGAGAGAAAAAAATCTCCCTCAAACATACCTTAAGGCTACGATAAAATCATGAGTCACATGCAATGATTTTTATAAGAGAGAGAGGGGTATATAATTGACAGGAAATAGTTAGAACACATTAAAAACTTTAGAAATAACTGAGCAAGAAAATAAGTGTGAAGATAAACTCTGAAGGTGGTCCAATGCTACTCTTCTTCAGTTCAGACCACCATGTCATGAAACTGAAAATTCACCAAAAACATTAAACCAAGCAAATTATTAGATCAATTTAGTATATCGGATACCTTGCTCCAGTCAAATTGCAATCCAAGCGTACTCCATCTCAGCTTCCTCAAAAGCAGGGAAGCTGGAATAGCTTTAGAAGGCTGATCATTCCTCAAGGAAGGACTAATCACGGCAAACATACACCTGCACGCCTCCAATTTCCTTCCATTGCCATCGTGCTGATGTCCCAGCTCCGCAACCGAGTCGCCCACCTCGACCAAAATCTTCTCGCCTTGAACGGCGTCGAACAAATCATAAAGAGGACCGTAAGTAGCGGTGTGGTTCGTCCTATTCGGCGGCTGCGGAAAACTCGTCAAGCTCTTCCCGATCCAGTGGCATTGCTCCTCAACGCTCAGAGCTCCGGGAACGAAATAAAATCCTGATTCACCGGAACAACAGCATGAGCTTTACGCCCAAGACAAAGACAACCGCCAGCGTAAAAATCACAACTTTTTCATCTAGAAACGCAACGCGTTCTAATCCAACACCAGAAAGCAACCAACAAACAATTCATGAGACAGCGAAAGGGTAAAGAGCAGGCAACAAGTTCCGATTTTTCCGGTGATTCTCATACCGGGGCGATCGTGGAAGCAGAAGACCGAGTGGGGGAAACCGGGGCAGTGGGCATGGCGGATTCCGGGAGGCAAGTCTTCGCCGTTCTGGTGGGAACGTAGAACTAATCGGAAATCGACCACGTCGGAGAGGTCGGTGCTCAGAACCTGATTGTTTCGGTGCTTCCGCCTGGGCTTCAGAGATGGGTCCTTGTAGAGCTTGTATCGCTTCTCCGCTCTCCGGAAGGCGGTCCTCTCGGAGTCGGCGGCGGCGCTTCCGTACATCGATCGCTCGACCGATTAATTCAAATCGGCAGTAAAGGTTCGAAATGCAAATCAGAAAAAGAGGAGCGTTTTTACTTTCATTTGTATTCTATTAAAGTTAATAATATATTATATGATAAAAATTTATATATAATAAATTGAAATTTATGTAAAATTAAATTAAAAAATTGTTATTAAATAAAACTTAAGTTTAAATTTATAAGAGATTTAAATAATATTTTTTATTAGAGTTTTAAATTTAAAATCTTAAGAAAATTTTTACGAGACATCACTACAGCTGCGACAGTTGTATTATGTCTGTTTTTATGGAGTGAATTATTAAGTATGTCATTTTATATTTTTTTTTGAATTTTCACGAGAAAGAAGAGTGTAACAAATCTTTTAAATAATAATTTTAGTAAAGATTAATTGAAAATTAAGAATATTATTTGTTGGATAAAATTATAATTTTAGAAAGTTTTTAATTTTATTCTTTGAATGTATTTGGTAGTTTTTTAATATATAAATTAAAAGTTATCTTTATAAAGTGGTTGACACACACACATATATGATAGTTTTTTTAAACATTAATTTTATAATTCTTTATAATATTCATATATTTTTAAATTGCATGTTATATTTAAAATTGATCAAAGCCAATAATTTTCTACTTGTTAGAACACGTTATTTTATATGGTAAGAAATTTATAAAAAATGTAATCAATTATTTCTATATAAATGATGAGTTATATTACCGAGCCATATATGATAGAAGAAATTAAAAGTTTAACAACCATAATTTAAATTATTTTTTTAATATGTGATTAAATTTTAGAAGTTATACAACTGTTTTTTCAACTAACATATTTAATTATTATTTTTAATAAATTAAAATATATAAATACTTAATTTAGTTAAGACTTTTAGATTAGAATGAAAAAAAAATTAATGCCTTTAAATCAAATATGAATAATGATTTAATTTAAATAATTTTTTAATATATTTATACGATGATTACAATATAATTATATATTAAATAATTATATAAAAAATTATTTAATATAAAAATAATTGTATAATACCTTTACCTATTCATTATTAATAAGGAAAATTTTCACGTCAAAGAAAATATCCAACGTACACACGAAATATTTAAATGAATTAATAATGAGTGCCGGTGCACATCCGAATTGGAACGTGTATCGGGGTTGGCCTGATATATACATCAACGTGTAATTTTAAGTTCACAAGAGAAGATGCGTTTTATGTTAAATGGTTAGACGATTGTATTAAAAAACTAGCATTTTAACAAAATACTCTTTTTCATGTAAGTAAAATTTAAAAATACTCTCTTTCTTCACCTAAAAAGACGTGTATACTCTTTCTCCTTTAACTTTAAAAATTCACTCACATACATATATTTCAAACTGTATTAATTAATTTATAAAAATTAATTAATTTTTCATTAATATTAAATTTGAAAGAAGTTTGTGGATTTTTTTAAAATAATTTGATTTTAATTATGTAGTGTTTAATAAAAATAATTTAGGATGAATTTTTTTGGTGGATTTTTTTTAAAATAATTTTTTAATTTTTAAATTTTACCTGCAGAGAGAAAATAACTTTTAAATTTTTAAATTTCATCTGCTACATGAGAGAGAATATTTTTAAAGTTATTTCTGTAGGTGTCTATAGAATTTATGTCTTTTTATTATATAATATTATTATGTAAATTTTTATTATCTAAATTATTATAGAATTTTAATTTTATTTATAAAATCAATTTTAACTTCAATTATAATGTACATTTTTCACATATAAAATATCATTTTGTCATGGATAAGGTTTGGTGTTTTTTCAGTTATCGGAAGTTGGAATTGCGGTTGGCCTCCGCCGAGCTCTCGTGCAGCGAGAGAGCAGAGCCGATCAGATGTTGTCGTCAGCCGCCATCTCTCGGCCGTCCCCCTCCGGACGACCTCCACGGCTCCACCCCTGCTCGCTTCCAACGCAAAACTGGAAGAAAACTCCACTCAGCTGGTCAGGCTCCACGAGTTCTTCATGGAGGTCTCCAACACAGCGCAGATTACTTGCGAAATCCGCTGGTTCAGGGGCTGAGGATGTTATGCAGGAGACTTCCGAAGCACCTAAAGAGGTGGAGAACGTGTCTGGTGCAGGTGGACGCTCGTCTGTGGGCTTCCTGTCCGTGCTTTGCCCTCTCCTGAAGCTTTTTGCCGTAAGCTCGCGTCACTTCTTTTCAATACTACTGGAAGTGTATTTTCAAGAATTTGTTGTTTTGTATGCTTGTCGGTGCCTCTGTTTAACCTCTTTTTTGTCGACAGATAGCACAGGGGTAAGTCTGCCCAGTATTTGTATGTGAAATTGCCCGGTTCAGAGTTTTGTTCTAAATTTGTTTGTGATTGTCTCGATATGTTATGATTTTACTTCTGGTATAAAAAGCTTACGGTTCTTCCTGATTGTTACCTTCAAAAATATTGTAATTGTTGCCAAAGTATTTTAACTTAACCTCTTGGTACTGCAAAATAGTAAACAATTTGATTCAGGTGCCTGTGACTTGGATTGTTTGTTGATATCATTGCAGTACTGTTATGTAAACTATCCTTTTTGCTTTTTACGTGCAAGCAGGGAGGGGATCCTTCTCAACAGAGAAATGATATTCTTGAGGTACATCTATGACTCTGAGCTTCATATGATGGTAATTATTCTTACACTGGATGTCTTCTATGGTTCTTACCTTAAGGGATCAAGATCTCCGACTACTAGAGGTCTCCATTCTCAAATCCAAACCCTTACATACATCATACATTATAATGATGAGAACTTATATAGTGTGTTTTTTTTTAGAAGATCTAATAGATCGTTCTAACAAATCTAACTATAGTATGGGTTTACATGGATTAGAAAAGCAGAGTCCATCCTGACAATGATAGTTTACTTGGGCATGAAACAAGAACAAATTGATGAGCACAGTGTTAGTATCAATTCTCTTAATTAGAAGTGACTAAAGACGATATTCTAGATTTTGAGTTTTCTTTGATGGTACTAAGTACCATGTTCTTTGTGGTATGTCTGAGACTTTGAGTTTCATATTATGACAGTTGTTTTTATTCTCAATATATGTTCTACATCACCTAGCTTAAGGGATCCGGATCTCAAATCCTAACCCTTGTATACATTTTTTGAGATTTAATAGATACTTGTAACATTATGTATGGCTTTATGTGGATTAGAAGACTAGAATACATCCAGCCTGACATCGTAGTTTCAGTGGTAGATCTAGGTACATGGGACACTGGGCAAGTTTCATGTGTGAAATTTACAAAAGGTGTATATAGTATTATATATTTTCTTTTTGTGTCCTGTATGATTTTTTCCCTTGAACTAACTTTGCCTCCTAGAATAAAATGCTTCAACGAACATGGAACTCATTCATGCACAAGACAATACCTTAGAACTATTGGAAATGACACACCTTGGAATGCAATACAGATTCAAATATTCAGAATGGATTCAGATTTAAATTTAGATTTTTGTGCATACAAATATTTGGTATGCATATTTAGCCAAATATGAATCTGGATGTGGATGTCATTTTCTTGAATTTTCTGGATTTGAATCTGAATACATATATTATTAATATATTCAAATACTAATATGGATATTCTGATTTTTATTCTATATAAATTGTAAAAATGTATACTTTATGGGATTGGACCTTTGATGTCATTTGACCTTGGAAAATTTTTAACCACTACATCAACACATTTAAATAAATAAAAAACGCAAAAATACATATTGATACTATAATACTTACAAATGTTGTAATCATTTTAAATAAATATATTAAATTAAAATTAATAATTATTTAAATAATATAATAATGATTGCATTTTTAATATTATTGAACACGTAGTTAAATATGGTCCTCATTTTATTTTTATTCAAATAATAAAATATTTACATCCTAACACATGTTTATCATATAAATATTTAAAAATTGAAAAAATACAAAATATTTTAACCATTGATATTAGTTCATTTTAAAACATTCTTGATTTATAATTTATTTGATGAATACTTATATTTTTATAATTTATTTAGGTTATTCATCTTTGTTTGCATTTGTATTTGATATTCAACAAATATCCAAAAAATATCTATATCCAAATCTTTCTGAATACAGTTTTAATTTTTCATATCCATCATACATCTGACAAAAATTAGAAGTAGAAGATTTAACTTCAGATCCTAGGTTACAAGTTACAACCTCCAATAGAATAGATAGTTATGTTATTAATGGCATTGCTAAAGTTAGATGTGCTTATTTATAGAAGAATGCTTCTCAACCTTGTAAACATTTTTCCATGGATATAGCTTGGATCAAAATATTGTCCTTTTAATCCTACATGGTTTGATGAATATGACTGGTTAGAGTACAGTGCACCTTATTATTTATCTTGTCATATTTTTCTTTGACAAAATACTCTTTCAGATGAGTGTTGTATTTTTTGTTGTTTATTCTTATGATAATTATTAGAAATTTATATTTAATAATATTTTTTCCCATTTTTAACATATATTTATGCTTATACTGTTATACATAGTGTCCCATGTCCTCTAAAATCCTACCTCGACCACTGCATAGTTTACTTGTACATGATCCAATTGTTTGTTTTTATAATCTAGAAAAAAGATTAAATTCATGTGCACAATGCCATTGTAAATTCTCTTGTTTGGAAGTGATTATTGTGAGCTTCCACGATTTTTACCATCTTTACTTGTGGGAAAAAACATCCAATATCTGTAGTAGATACTATTGGTTCTATGCTGGAAAATGTGTTCTGTTATGTTTGGTGCATAAATAACTTCGGCTAAATAAAAAATAACAAGAATTATGCCCATCTGATTCCTTTTATTTCTTTGTCTACTACTCCTTTTATTCTAGATTGCAACGTCTTCATTATCTAGTCTAGCACGATTACCATGGGGTTCAGCCTCTCTAGTTGGAAATGATAATAATAAGGAATTTATCAAGGATCACTCTCAGCTGTTGCAACTCTATGAATTTGGTGAGATTTGTTTTTATTGCCACATGTTTTTCAACTCAGATATGTCATGATCGGCTAGTAGTAGTAGTAGATAATTTCTTTCAAATGTTTCCATTGGAAATTTGCTCATACATCACCAAACTGTAATAGCTATTTAAAAACAATAGTACTTTTAGTTCTTATCAACGTTTGAATCCTGATAAACAAGAAACTAACATTATCAAAAAATTTATTCATGCATCTGGTTGTCCTTTTCTTTGAGTGTCATCTCTATATTTTTTTATAAGACTGAATTGACATCTCAGGATACCTTGAAAATTTCAATTGGGGATGATACTGTTTATGGCATTGCTTGTTCATACGAAAGTGCTCCATGCATTAATATGTCAATATCCATATAATACTGCGGTTTTTAGTCACAATATTATAAGGTTATATTTTTTGTTACAAGGATAACAATGATCTACAACAAGATGCTTTAAATATTATATGTGAACAGAGGCTTGCCCATTTTGTAGAAGAGTGCGAGAGGCAATGACAGAACTGGATCTTTCTGTGGAGGTAAATAATAGTTTTTCACTTGTCATTCCTCATTTGCTATGTAGCACTACAAGCATATTATTTATCTAAATATAAATTAGACAAATGCAGAAGTGAATAAATTTTTCAGAGAAAAAAGGAAGAAATAATAAGGTTAATTGTGACTTTTGGAGTTAAATTTGAAATTTTCATAAGTTTTTAACCTTTATTTCAGTTGTGCAATCCTTAATCATTGGTCACAATCAAAATGCAGCCTAAATCATAGTTTCATCTTCTTTTGGTTTTTTGATTAATTATCAATCAATGCCCACTTGATGGGACTTCTACATTGTGTTTACCCTTTTTAGTATTTATTTCTCACATCTCCTAAAAACTGAAAATAAAGACTCGCATCCATGAATTAATGTCCTTTACCATGTGATCATTCATAAACCGTATTCTTTCCTTTCTTGAATCTTATGTTATTCCTATTTCTTACAAATTATATGTGAAAATTTTATTCGCCTAAGTTTCTTAGTGTAACTTATACAATAAAAGGTGTATATTTTCATGTGGTTGTAATGAATTTTACTAATCATATGTTATATGCAGGTATACCCATGTCCTAAAGGATCATTAAGGCATCGAGAAATAGTAAGGAAAATTGGAGAAAAGGAACAGTAAGCAATTTCAATAATATGAAATATTTCAAAGCATACATACATACATACATAACAAACTGGTCTTCATTACTTTCTATTGCTTCTTATGTGACTATTTTTTGAAGCAGTTTTTGTGCATGTTTTGAGTGATTTTCATGTTTTGATGCAGATTTCCTCTTTTAGTTGATCCAAACACTGGGTTGTCAATGTATGAAAGTGGTAAATCATTAAGCTTTGCTCCCGTTTTGACTATATCTGTCAGTTGTACTTCTTGGCAAGAATGGCTTCTTTGGGATTTCTTTGTACTTTTTAAAGCTATTAGTGCCCCAGCTAGATGTAATTCAAATTTGGACATGATATCACTGCCTTTAAAATCAAGTACTTTCTTCTGAGTTTCACATGTCAGTTACAAATTAGCTATTTATGTAATGCACATGGTAGATGTGGAATCTTCTCTTCAAAATTAATTGACTAATGCAAAGGAGACCATTTATGTTATAAGCTCAGGAATTGCCACAGGTTTTTCCAATGTAAGACTATCTTTAGCACTCTACCACACATGTGGCACTAAACACTTTCTTTTTGATGAATGGCCAACACGTGTCTTACGGTAAAGTATGCAAACTTAGCTTTGATACCATGTGAAATCTTCTCATTAAAATCAGCTGATTGATGGAAGTGAGATCATCTATGTTATAGGCTCAAAACTTGTCACCGATTTTTTCAATATAAGACTATCCCCAACAGTAGACTTGCAACATCCACTCAAAAGTGTCTAGAATTCATTTTACCACACAACTGCTTATTTGCATATTTTCTTTAATGTACCATATGTTTCAAAATCAGATGAATATTAATCTAACATAGGAGGGTTTCCTAGTGGTGACATTAGGCAATTTTCTTAGTGATACTTTTTTTTTAATAAATACATGAAAGGGTAAAGTAGTTGTATGAATTCTATAATTAGATGATTATAAATACATGGTAAAATTTTTACTTATTAAATAAATATTGATTCTTGATCTAAAGGACTTAAATTTTAACCATTTTTTAAAGTAAACATATAATAATAAATATAACTGAGATTAGTTTGAAAATTTAATACATAGTAGATTATTCATAAGTTAGATAATTATATATTTTTATTTATAAAATAAAATATTAAAAAAGATGTTGGATTAAGATCCAATTTAGGGGCAAAATATTGAATTACAACATAAACACTATGTAAGATAATGCGATTACACTCTCTCTTGATTGAGTTTGGGTTTCTTGGTAGTGGGTCCCTAACCATACATTGTGATAATTAAATCATCATCTTTATTGCAAATAGCCTAACATTTTATGAGAGAACTAAGTAGATAAAGGTAGATTGCCATTAAATTTTCAAGTCATGATCATAAAGGACATTATAAACTTGCAAGTATTTTCACTTAAGGATTTCATGTTAGGTCATATAGTTACATTTGTAATAAATTATCTATGCTCTAGCTTGAAGACGAGTGCTAGATTATTAGTTTGAAGTCTTATATTATGTAATGTATTCTAATGTAATCTAATTTAAATCAATATAGATTGGAAGATAACATGGTGTGGATAATATTGTCATTTGCTTATTCTAATCCAAAATTACATTTTGAGAAATCAGTAAAAATCTGTTTCATTATGTTGTTACTTTACAATTTAGTTTCACATTCCATATTTCTTTAATCATAAACTTGTAAATTAGATACAACCATAACAACTACAAATATCTTAATCCACTGTGGACTTAACCAAACATGAAAATGAGATGCTATCACAAGATTTTGTCCTTAAAGTAAGGTAAATTGGCAAAGACTGAATGGAAATGTTAAGTAATCTGATCTTCACAATTAATATGCCTTTTAAACCTCTTATCCAAACCATTTCCAATGAATTCTATCTGTGACATCCCTTACCAGAAGAACAATAACACTTGCTAAATGTTTTCCAAGAAAAGACAAGATTTGCAAGTAAATGGCATTTTTAACACTAAAATCCAATTTGTTATTCCGAGTAACTTTTGTCAGCTTGGGAAAGAGTATGGAATGATCCACTTGCCAATTATTTTAATTTTTGGCTCTTTCTAGCTCAGTGTAGTTATCCCATGGATATTTTTTTTTTGTTTACCATGATTTCCTATTGAATGATTTTCCTTTTTTCAACATTCGCAGGTGATATTGTTAAATATCTATTTCAAGAATATGGTCATGGAAGAGAACCATCCTTTGGGTTGTTGGAGAGGTAACTATCTTAGACATTGTAACTACCGTTCCCAACTTTGTTTGATTATTTAATTTTTGATGAAATGGGTTACCGTTCTTTAATCTTGCAAGACAAGAGTGATCCATTCTCCACTTTCTCAGTACATGCAATATAATTATTGAACCTTCGAAGGAATACCATTCTCCACTTTCTCATGTAGCTTGCTTTCCAAGTGAATCTTTTTCCAGTAAATATTGGATAAAAATTGATCAGAAATTACGTTGACCTCTGTTGAATGCCTGGTTATTTGTGTAGTTAAAAAACGAAAATCATGGAAAGCTGTGATGACTGAATTCATTAAATTTATGTTCGATGATATGTCACCCTTACAGCACAGTCTTAAATCATTATGAAATTCATTCTCAATTTTTTTTCATCATTGCAGTTATAAGTTAACTTTAGATTGTTGAGAAAACATCAACGTTTAGTTAGAAGTCATGCTTCCAAATCCTTGAACAAAATCGTTTTTCAATGAAAGACACTCTTTCATGAACCCCATTAGATCCTCTACTGAATGATATATACACGTAGATTATGAAAAGAAGAAAAATTAACTCTGATCAGTTCGATAACGTTTCATTTGATAATTGACATAATTAGAAAACAGCATGATTTTCTTGGCAAAAGTGACATTTTCCACAAACTGCAGCACATTATTCACGGGATGGATGCCGACCATTCTCCGAGCAGGGAGGGGTATGACTTTATGGGACGGAGCACGAAAAGAGCCACCTGCAGCAAAGCTAGAGCTTTTCTCTTACGAAAACAATCTGGTTGGGAAACCATTTTACTTGAGCCCCATGAAGTAAACAGCTTATAACCATTTCCTTGTTTTCCTTCTCCGCAGTATGCGAGGCTTGTCCGTGAGGCACTATGTGAATTGGAACTTCCATACGTCCTCCATAATGTTGCTGAAGGTTCAACTAGAAATGAAGTGCTGGTTCAGACATCCGGCTCCAAAGAGGTATGGCAGCATGCAATCAAGTGTTATAATAACAAATTAAATTCCTCACAAATGTGAGGCATCAAAAGGTTCAGCTATTTAAGGCATTCGATTTCTTGCAGGTGCCTTATCTCATAGACCCCAACACTGGAGCAAAAATGGGAGATTATAAGAAAATCTTACCGTATCTGTTCCAAACATATTCCGCTGGGAACTAGAGTTCAGTTTTTTTCATCACTGCAGGTAGATGTTGAATCCCTCCTTTTTGGCAATTGAGAAATTGTAAAAGAGCATATGATATTAACTTTTATATTATTGTATACTCAATGCGCCTGTCCCCACTTTGAGAAAATTTCACATGACAAAACTACTCACTGGTAAGCACTAGTACAAAGAAAGACAATTTTCCAAAAAAGTAGATAAGCAGTTTTTGTATGCTTTCTAACCAAAGAATTGTTTATGGGAAAGCTACAAAACCTAGCTTTCTTGAAAAGAAGCTTTTTCATGATATGTTCAAATTCAAAAGAAAAAAAAAAAAGCATTTTCAATTGCAAACTTGTTGATAACTCATGAGCACAGGCATGTAGGGATGGTTGGAACAATGAAAGACACTGATGACGATTCCCAATGGGGCATGTCTTTCTTTATATTGGTAACTTTTATTTAAATTTGAATTCAAGAATTTTTGTTTAAAGGTCTTATAAAATATGAGAAAATCAATTACACTTTCCACCATTGATTCCAATAGGACTTGTGATGGCCTAGAAATTTTTGACTCCACATGATAATACAATTATTGCATGACTCAGTGCAGAAACACGATAATTATCTATGATATATTTTCAAAAACAATCTTGAAAGAACTATTCAATAAATATACTTTTATTTTGACACATTTTAACGTGATACACGTTCAACATTAAAACTAAATGCTAAATATATAAATATAAAACTAGATGCAAATATATTTCCTACCTATTATTTGACAACAACACGACTCCACTACCGATCGACTGCACAATTGAGTAACTCCGACAGCTTGGCTCTTTCATTGTATCCTGGAAAGAGAAATATGACCATTTTCCTTTTTCCTTTGGATTGCTAAAAATTCCTGCCTGCCACGGACACTCTTCCAAAATCTGCATAAAATAAATTCTCAAGAAAGATCAACTTTTCAAGGATGAAATCTTGATAAACATTAAAGGTTGTAGAATTGAATGAAAATAAATTAACATAAATTTATTTCTTAAATGAAATTGAATTAATCGAAAATAAATTCAATAAAAAAATATCTATACACCTTTCAGAATTAAACTAAATTAAAAATATTAATATTTTGCATTAGAAGTGTCAACAGACCATTGGTTACAATGTAAATTTTAGTTGTTGAAATCATTGTTCAACTAACAAACCAGTAGCATCAACAACTATCTCAAATTTAGAAGTCTCGAACCGAAAAAAAAAAAACAGATCAAACACCCAAAATAGCATACGACAATGTTGAAGAAGTGGGTGTTGTGGTTTTGCGCTTGTTGGAAGTGTAGATCTGGTGTAGATGTGGCAATTTAATGTGGTGAATGACGATTTTTGTCTAAAAAATGGCAATCATACACCCAAAATCGTGAAAAAAAATGAGAAGCACAAACACAGCATACTTGGAGGAAAAAGTTTGGTACTGATTTGAAGCGGTGAAGTATAGATCTGGTGAAGAGAAATGACACTCTGTGGTGGTCGATGAGAAGGCCCGAGGCCAGCATGGTGGAGATGCAACGACAAAAGGGAGCTGAATTCTCGCAGATACAGAAGGGTGAACCAGTTTTCAATTCCGCTGCTTAAAGTTATGTGAACAATGTTGATGGAATCCATGTGAATTAAATTCTAACAGTACAAACAACTCTCACAAGAATTGAATTTATTTCAATTCAATTCCTATGAATTCCACTAACACAAACATCTACTAAAAATATCATTGTTTCTAGTCAACTAAGCTATTATGATTGATTGATACCACCGAAGAAATTAGCACAATGTACTTATGATTGGATTCAGAATGAAATGGTGCAAGTAGTCTCCTAAATTTACAAAGCTTGAAAGCTGGAATGGTTGAAAAGGAGATGCGCAATCGATCACAAGACACACTGGGAGACAACCGCTTCAACATCGAAAGATCCAACAAGTATCAATTTTTGTCTTTCTCAGCGAACACGACGATCCTTCTCTTCCTGCCCTAATCCAAGGGACTTCTGGGCATTGGCGATTCCTTCGGGATCTGCAGGTAACAGAATTGACAATTCAAAGAAATGGAGCACACATAAGTAACTGGTGTGAATACATTGACGGAAGGAAATTAAAACATGGAAAATTATGATGCACATTGATAAGTAGATATCTTCTCCATTTTGATGGGAAAAATTGATGATTATTCAGGGAATAAATATAAATAACAAACATGAAACCAGAATGATAGTGTCATTTATCCTCAGTAGATGCTAGATCATTTTTACAGATGTAGATTTGGTCGTGCAGATGCAATTTTAATGCATGAGCATTTATCATTTTTAGGGATTTGATTTTCGCTAGTCAATTGGTTTTAATGAGGTAAAATCTAAAAAAGTCATTTTGCTTTTTAATCCTATTCATGTCTCAAACCAAACTAACAATTACTGGCATTTAAATTGGACACTTGTACACAATTTGATTAAAAAAGAATAGTGTGTCTTTGATTGCATGGATGTTAAGCCAAACTGTTTTGTTAAAAAAAGAGAGTTATATATCTTGTCTATTGCGCATATAACGTTCAAGGCTCTAAGAAAACAGAAATTTTTAGCATGCCCTTAAATAAGAACGTGAGTCTGTATCAATATCCTTGCATTGATAACATTTCAAGGAAAACATATTAAATCCAATAAAACACAATGAAGCCATGACAAAAACAACAAACTGATCCCTTAACTAAGAATAATTATAAATATCCATGAATAAATAAATGAATGTGGACTTCATAGTTATGAATGCCCTGTTGCACAGCAACTGCTTAGTCCATAACTTTAGTATCAGCAGCACAAAATCAACAAACAAGCATGGCTCACAAAGATATCAAAAATGTAACTTCACTTGCAGTGAATTGCAATAAAATACTATCACAATAAGGGAATATGTAGTTCAGGTTTATGTCTGCTGGAACCCAACTTATGAATGTGAAACCAGCATGAGATGGTAGGAAACACACAGTTCATCCAACTGAGTTTTTTCAACAGTAGAGAGAGATTAAATTAAAACCAAAAAAAAAAATTCAGGTTTAATCAGTAACCCATAAGCAAAAAAGAGAGATGAAAACTCAAACAGAGAAATGGTTCCACAGGTGGAAATCAGAAATAAAAAGCAAAACACATTAAAGGACAGGTCTTGAACAAGACATATAACTGATTTGAAATTTTTGTTGATAATTGTTGAATAGTGATACAGGGTGATTTTGAACCTAGGTTATTTCCTCTTTTAGTACTCATGAAGTGAAGAAAAACCACCTACGCTACTGCTGGTAGTTAACAAGACATATAACTGATGCATAACACAAAGAAACAATATTTGCTGTAAGCTAACGTTGGAGATTGTGTACAAAGGAGGAAAATAATCTTTTTTGAAATGCATTACCTTTGATCTGCACTTTTTACAATTATTATAACCACTAATACGAACCTTTTTGTAAGGGTGCATTGAAACAACCAGAAGTGGCAACAACTAGCTTACCAAAGAACTGGGTAAAGATACTTGTGAAGAAGCTCAAATTGCGAGAAACATTATATGCCATTGCAGGAGGAAGAGGTTTCACGATGGTATCTATGCTGAAAACTCGTTGCAGGAACTGCAGAAAAAAAAAATACAATGCAATATTATCAGTTAGAGTTTCATAAAGGCAATGGAATGGTGCAAACGTCACTGGTATGTCTATAGGAAAATCATATATAGATGACTGCATAAACTAGTATGCCAATTGCCATCTGCATGCAAGTAATTTGCTACACTGTTATATTTGTATGACTCATGAATCATGAGAAAGTCCAGTACTAAAAATTTACAATGATATCTACACGATTGAGTGTGATTATAAAAAAGCAAGAGTTTGAAGGTGGATGATCAGTAATACATCTCAAGTATAGCCTGACATACATAATCCTCATTCTATTTGAATGCAAAGTAAATCATGTTTGCTAGAATACATCACTTTGTAGCACTAAATAGCAACTTAGATCAATTTGTGTCATTATAATTGAACGCAAGCGCACAATTGAGCTAAGATGCCATCATTTCCAAGATACACCTTCATTCCAATTTTTGACATCAAACAATTCAATTCTATTAACTTCATCGTCTCAGATGGAATACAAGTCAATCTTACTCCCAGCCATACACCACAGATGAAACTCCACAAAGCACCAAAGCCTTGTTTGTTTTCAAGAGCTGGAGCTGAAAGTAGCAAAACAAACGGAGTTGAATTGTAGAGTAAATAGTGTGGTGAGAGTTTATGTGTGAGATTTGTATGATGACGATGATCCCTAAGAATTTATATGGAATGTGGAGCAGAAAACAAACCAAACCCAAAGCATACGATTAAAAACCAAGTACCATTGACAGTGCAGCACCACTTCAAAAGAAAGCAACGACAGGTGATGCATAATTTCCACCATGGTTCTATATGAGTCGCCCAAAAAGGACCCAACACATTGGGCGAAGTGGGTATCTTTCGGAATCACCTGGAAATTCCTCTGGAAGCTGTATCTGAGCTCGGGGTCGATCTCGAGCGAATCCTCCTCCTCGCCCTTGGCTTTGGAGGAAGCGGACGACCTGTTCCGCGGAACGTACATGGTGGGCGTGCCCCCCGGTTGGTTGGTGGCGCGGAGCTTCGCGCCTTCGAACTTCTCAGGCTGGCTCTCGCCTCTCCAAGGAGCGGAAGCCAAGAGCTCCTTCTTCATCCTCCCTTGGCGGCAGAAAACGAGGGGGCAAAGCAGAGACGGAAGAGGAAGAAGTGGAAGGAGATAGACGGCGGCGGGCTGGTGTGGGACGAGGAAACCAACACAAAAGAGAGAGTAAGAGTACGGTCACCGTAAGGTGAGAAAACCTCAACCCAACTTAAAACGTGTAATATAAAAACAATTAAAATTTTATTAATATAATATTATTAAAATGGTAGCTCGATAATGGTAAGTTTTTTAAAAAAATTAGGATTTCACCGATCATATTTAAATAAAAAAATAATTTTTAAATGAATGATTTTAAAATAAAAAGAAAAAAAAATAATTTTGATAATAAAAAAAGTAAATTAAAAATTTTAAATATTATTATGTAAATAAGAATATTTTTAAAAATCAGAAGCAGAGAAAAGTAAATGATATCGAAAAGATGTAAATTCAAATAAAAATATTATTGAGATTTCTTATAAATTGATAACTACGTTTTTTTTAACTTTGATCTTTTTTGTTAAAAAAATTTAAAAATAATAAAATTATCTTAATATAATAACGATAAAAAATTGAAAAAATAAAAAATACAATTAAAATATTTTAGTAGATTCACAATTACGCTTTTTCAAACTTTGATATTTGTCTAACAAAGTTACTGATATAATAGAATTATTTTAATATGACAACGATAAAAAACATTGAAGGAAAAAAACTTGATTTTAACGAACCGAAAAGTGAAGGTCGCATATGGTCCCGGCGGGGCTCGAACCCGCGACCTTCGGCTCATAAGACCAACGCTCTAACCAACTGAGCTACGGGACCTTTTGTACTATCTGCCTACAGATGATTTTCATCACTAATCAAATAGAAAAGTGATTGATTTGGTCCTCACTTTCCTTATTCATTATTAGTGGGAATTGCGTACAAAAGATCAGATTATTTTCCTATCACACTTGTCGGCTCAAAAGAAAGGAAAGAAGAGTATATATAAGTTGAAGGATTTATTGCCTTTTGAAGTAAATAATGGTGATGAATTCAATACTTACAAATGGAAATAAAAAATCAAAGATATCAATGGCATGATTGCCCAAAAAAATGATGTGCTTTAGTTGTTACTTGATAACGATAATGTATTCACCTGGATTCAGAATTACCATAAATGACGTAAGTTGAAATTACCAAAAGTTTGCAGTTCACCAGCATAAGCAGGTGTTCGTATTGTTATCTTAAAGAATTATTAAATTACAGGTTAAAGAGTACTAGGAGGCATGTCCAATGAAGGCTCAAACTCTTGTTTGCTTAAAGATACAAGTGAATCGGATGATGTCGTAAGAAAAGAAGGCAACAAATGCTTCCAAACTGTATGGTAACAGAAGTTAAATAAACTTTTATTACTGTAGATATATGATGAAAAAAGCTCTAAGAGAACTGCCATCAACACGACTCTTAATCGACATGTTTGATAATGAAAGGGCAAAAAACAGACGTCTCACTCTCGATTCTCAACCGTACAAACAAACATAAGCTTTGTTTGAAAAAATCAATAAATTAGGTAAACTTGAAACTCATGTTTTTTTAGGTCAATACGATTTTCAAAAAACTCCTTTTCTATTTTTCTCTCTAATAACTACAAGTGAAAACTTTTATTTCCATTACGGCATTTGTTAAAACATATACTTCAATAAAAATTATTGTAAATTTTATTACCAAACAAAGAATCTTAATCAGAGTGAGAGTTGATATTTTTATAAACCCTAAATCCTAAATACCAATCTTGCGGCTGAATTTTAGAAGCACATCATACGCTTTTCTCTGGTACAAGCATACGTATATTTTTGGCAATCATAAGAAGGAGCATGTCATTAAGACAAACAAAAAAACCAAAATGATAATTATTAAACTGCTGCTACACTAATCTAAGAAGATTGAAGGTGTATTACCAACAGCAAATAGTGTAACTGATGTAGCACTATTGTGAGAAAAGAAATCTTAAGTTTCAATCCAAACAAAAATATTAGCATTATCATACAAAGAAAAGGCGTACCATACCAAATATTAGCTTTAAATCAAGCAAAGAAGGCATATTCTCTTTAAGAAATTTTTCCACGCTCATCCTTTTTTCCGTGATGAATGATGAATGCAGGTACAAGAAATAACAGGTTAAGAAAAAATTTGCACTGAACAACCAGGAATCTTGCAAAACAGCAGAAAATGTCTGATGCCCAAATCTAAAAACTTAATATTACCATGCATATGATGATACCGAGAGGAGAAACTGCAAGTAATACTATATTCTATGCTACTCACGCTGAACAACATTGCTTCTTTGTGTTGTTTGTTACCGAAGACACGTCTATGGTCTTCCCTTCCTTTAAGCCTGTAGAAGGCCCTGGGGCAGCATTATCTGTTGATGAGATGTTCTTCTTGCTGATAATGCGGTAGATCTCTGCAAGGATCATTTGAAAAGCCTTCTCCACGTTTGTTGCCTCGAGAGCAGAAGTCTCAATGAAGGACAATCCTTCCTTCTCAGCAAAGCCTTGTGCATCCTCTGAAGCAACTGCCTTGAGATGCTTGAGATCTGTCTTGTTACCTATGAGCATGATCACAATGTTTGAGTCTGCATGGTCACGGAGCTCTTTCAGCCAGCGATTCACATTCTCAAAGGTTTTGGGCTTAGTCACATCATAAACAAGAAGAGCTCCTAGGGCACCCCGATAGTAGGCACTTGTTATTGCACGGTATCGTTCTTGTCCTGCTGTATCCCAAATTTGAGCCTTCACTGTCCTACTTTCTACCTGAAATGAAATACAAGAAACGGGAAGATATCCATACATTGAATGGGTTAAACTTGCCTAAGAAGAAGAAAGAATAGAAAAGACCCAATAAGAATTCAAAAGTGCAAAGCAATGGTAAACTATTTGATCCACCATATTATCATCTAACTGTTATAAATAGTAGCACTGAGACTAAAGGTATATTTATTAATGATTATTTTAATTTAACATGTGAAATAAGTTGTTTTCAAAAAAGTTGTAAGATTTAAAATTTTCCATTTATCTTTTTTAGTTCAAATTAAAAATTGCTGAGTTGATATATAAATATAAGCTAACGTATAAATAAAACGTTTACTAACAATTATTGAAAAATATTAGCATATTTTCATACATTGATTGAAAATTACCAAATACACTCTAGGTGATATTTTTCAAAAGGAAAATGTGACATCCCTGCAACATTTTACCAATATATATTTGTTAAACCATTATTACCATCATCTTCCACGAATTTTCAATAATGATTCCCAACAAATTTGCACAATAAATAAAAGGAATGGTAAAATTTTAATTTAAATCACAATCATTAGCATACAATAAAATTCCAGTTACAAAACAATATCCATGTCATAAGACCCTGGTAACTGGATTGAACCCACCAAAAAAAAATACAAGCAAACTAATCGCCCAACATATATAAAAATATTTAGTTGTAAAGTATGACTCCATGCAAAAAATTAGTTTTGTTAAGATATATATGCTAAAATGGAAGAGCGGTAATATTATATGGGATAAGCTAAAAACTGATTTTATCAAAAATAAGGTAGGAGTTACACCAATCAAAGATAAGACAAGACAAAATCAACCTAAATGATTTAATCATATCCTTAAAAGACTAAAGAATGCACTGATTATGTGAGAATAATTAATTAATGCAAAAGAAACTAAAAGAAGTAGAGGAAAGTCTAAAACTACTAAGTTAGAATTAGAAATTGCAAAATAAAAATTAAATTTATGTAATTTAAATGAAAATTTGACTTGGAAATACATGAAAGAAAGAATTCATGTGATCAACCCCACATAGTGGGATTATGATTCAAATTGTTGTTTTTATTGTATGTGTGTGTGTGTATCAATGGACTTGAGTGCTTTCGAAAGTACCAAAGATGTTAATACTTCATAGTTGTTTTCAATATTAGAAATTTCAGATTAAAAATCTAAATTGTTGGATTGAATTTATAACATAAAAAACACAATTTCATGCTAATCAGAGCATATCTGTCATATTCATCCATAAGTATATATTTTATGATAATTTGAATGCTTTATTTTGTGAACATCTAATTAAAAATATATAATCATCCAAATCAATTGAAATCAAGATATTCATGTCGATCAACATTTCTATGACATGCAATCCCACACACATTGAAAGTCACATGTGTCAACCAATGTGCCAACATGGGGCAAAATTTTGTTAATGTTTCCAACAAAACCAAACATCCATCAAAATTGAAGTGGATGTCATTTCCACAACTAAAGATTTTGACACAATTCATTGGAACTTGAGCGACACATGTCAAAGTTGTATTCTATGGTTACTATATCTACAACATACCATAATATTTTTTCTATCACTACTCATTTAAAAGCCATGCATCATGTGTCAATATTTTATAGATTATGTATTCTTGGAACTGGCATAAGCCGTGCCAATGATAACTATGTTTAATGCACATATCAATTTTTCATGTTCATTGAACAATATTCCATAATGTGAAGTAAATTATTAAGAGGCAAATGTTCTAGTCAATTTCCAAGATTTGCATTTTAGCTTCCTAAATCTAAATGGGGAAGTGCTTGTGCCTTGAATCTTGGCATTGTATAACAGATGAATTTGGAGGATTCCATAGAAACTATCAAATGTTCCAGACCGTTAGCTGACTAACAAAACTCTGCTACTAACACCCACCGTAATGGCTCAATAAATAAATGAAGTGGACCTTCTTTGGTGGATCAATCAAGAGAATTTCCACTTTTCCTCTTCTACCACCCAAAGCATGTCTCATCCTTGTGAGGATTGCCGTGAACAACATTCTCTTGCAATACAACAGTTCTCTGGCATTTGTTTACAACAATAAGCCAAGATTTTTCAAAGTCCTTGACACCTTGTGAGCTGCAAGTCCAGCAGTTATTTCCAAAGGAATGCCAGAATCACTACTACATATTGAACTATCAACTTGCTGTCACTTATAGCAAGAATCACCTAATGCTTTTAAACAAAATCACTTACAAATAGATCTACTGCAACCTACTTTGAACTGCATATTTTCAAAAAGTTTACTGATCAAGAAAATGTCATTTGGAAAAACAAATTCACAACTTTTCATAAAGTGTCAATCACATCTTCTAGGGGATTTCTGTCCACTTCTCGTCAGGTATGCTGTACTAAAAGCTACGCTTCTAGATACACCAGCAAAGCAGTGGACCAAAACAGACACTGCCATCCTGCTCCCACCAATAAAATCCAAGCACAAACCCAAATAATCAAGAGATCGTCCACCTCCTCCTCCATGTCTCTCAAGTAGCACTGCCATCTTGTCAGCTTTAGCCCTGTTCCAGAAAGCCCAAGTGAGTACAGAAGCTTCTCGCGTGACCACAAATTCAGTGACCCATCACACTCGTCCAATCCCAAAGGTCCCTCCCCCACCCCCCCACCCTCCCTCCACACACACGAAAAGCCTGAACTGTCTGGAATTCCACTGTCGATATTGAAATTTCTGACCACCAATCCAAGTAGAAAAACACAGAAGCAAAGCGGAGGAGCGTGAAACATGAGTGATCTCCGTGCTCCCTTTCGTAAGTACATCAGCACCAACAAGGATGTTGCCAATGAAAAGATGGTCCATCACTTTGGCAAGACAGCCAAAAACTTGAATTTTCCATCTTTTGCGCAAGAAAGAATCAATCTATCACTGAAGTTGCCTTTTCAGGTACAACCAGAACGGAAATAAGTGTTTCTCACACAACACTGAAAATTCCATTTCTTTAAAAAGCAACCTAGAGGCAAACCAGCGTGCAAACCCTACATGCAAATAACCAATGGAAATCCCAATGGCGCAGCACAAATAAGACAAGGACGATCCTGATCTGCACCCTAACCCTAGCAAACGATGGCAACACCATCACCACCAACCCCAAAACGACGGATTCGGAGTAGAAAAACCACGTACTAGAACACCTACGGATGTAGGGCAGGAAAAACACATCAGAAACTAATAGGGGCGTACCTGGAGAGTACGGGTGGCGAATTCGACCCCGATAGTGGACTTGGACTCGAGGCAGAACTCGTTACGAGTGAAGCGAGAGAGAAGGTTGGACTTCCCCACCCCAGAGTCGCCGATCAACACCACCTTGAACAGGTAGTCGTACTCCTCCTCCTGCCTCCGAGCCATCGATCACCGCCAAGGTGGTCGCCGCTGGTCGTCAGTGGCGAGCGAGCGAGCGAGCGAGCGTGTGTGTTTGAGAGAGAGAAAAGAAAAAGAGATGGGTGTCGTGGTTGTGACTTCACAACTGTAGTACTTTAATATTATTTATTTTATTTATCCTGATTTTTTTTTTAAAAAAAGTCGAATTAGATTAATTAAATATAAATAAACAGTTTTTTTTAAAAATAATTCTAAGAATTTACTTGTGCACGGAAATACGAGAAATGAAAATTAAAAAAAAAATTAGAAAATAAACAATTTTTAAGATTGATTTGTGTACGAGTAAATTTTAAAAAATTTATAAATATTCTATATTTTAAATTTTTAAATATAATTTTACATTTTGTATAGTACAAATTTAGTAATAATCAAGAGAAGTTAAATAAAACGTACGAGATAAAAAATACTTGTAATAAAAAATTTATTAATTATAATAATTTCCTTGACTCAATAAATAAGAAATAATAAAAAAAATTTGTACAGAGATAAAAAAAATTAAATTTTTTTTATATTTTTCAATATACACAAATACCTACAAATCTCAAAAAAAAATTAAAATTTTTCTTTTTCGATATTTTAAATAAACACAAACATCCTTAAAAAGTAAAAAAAGTGGATTTAGTGCAACTAATGAAGCTAAGAAAGATAAAAGGATATCACGCAACCAACCAGATAAAAAAGCCACCTTCCCAGAAAGTTAAGAGGAAGTTGATTGATTGTTAGCATCTACGATGTTAACTTAAGATTAAGTCGTCAAAGTTAAGTTGACTATTGATTGAGTCGTCAAAGCTAAGAAAGATAAAAGGAAAAATTCCAACATCTAAAAGGTAAATTACAATAAACAAAAATATGTTTTATGGTTTCAACACCAAGGTTGTAAGTCGAATACCTTATCTACGAAGTTTATGTTTATCAAGCAGTTGATCATGCATTATGCGTTAGACAAAAATTTTAATAAAGACATCACAAGAGAATCTAAGAACAAATATCAAGTTGATTTCTAATTTCTACACAGACCGATGTTCCTGGGCAATGGCAAAGGTGATTTTAAAATAATAAATTTAATAAATAATAAATTTATTTACCAAAAAAATTGATATGCTATTTTTGAAAATTTATAGTTAGAACGTATGAACATCAATATTCCCATTTTCCTAATTTATTTTTTTATAAAATAAAGGGTTGAAAAGATAAATAATAATAAGAGTATGTACGTAAAAATTATATAGGATTAATACAGATATAAATATTAATAGCAATATATTGCTGTTAGTGTCACACACAGCAATATATAGATTTAACATTAATAATATACTATTCTAGATTTTTAATATGAGTAAAATTGATTTATTTATATAACCATTTTACCTGATTTTTCAATTCTAACTTATCAATTTTATAATTTAATATTATATTACGAAGTTAAAATAAATTACTGTAGGTCTTATATATTTTCGATTCAGATAGAATCAAAATTAGAAATTTTGAAATAAATAAAATTAAATTATAATAAGTAATATAATAAAATTTTATACGTAAGATTTATATCGTGACGATGACGTACGGCAGTTAAAATACGAAAACAAACGAAACCGTAAGCGACGAATCTGATCACACTACAATCGGGCGGCATTGGCAGGCACGGCCGACGCTCCTCTGGATCCAAGGTCTGAAACCATAGCGGCGCTGGTGAGTTCCTCTTACCTCTCACCTACCGCTGCTGTGCACGGGGGGGGGGGGGCTCTTGTTTGGTGTTTTTTTCTATGATCTGCGGTTTTGGTTTGGAAAGAGCTCGAATTGGTGTCCGTCGTTGGGGCTGTGTGGAGCGGATGATTTAGGCGAGAAAAGGGAGAGGAAATGATGGAAGAGCGATGAGATGAGGACGATGGCACTCTAGACGGAAGTGTTGAGATTTAAGCAGTAATCGCTGGTTTGGGGGGCGTCGGATGACCTCGACAGTGGCGGCGGCGGTGATGCCGGAACCTTCGACGTTGAATTGGCATGGGGGTGGGAAAGTTGTTTGTGCACCTATTAGCTGAGGCTTTGTGAGGTAGTCGAGTGAATTGCTGGGGTTTGGGTTTGTTGATAGAATTGGAATCGTTGAAGTTTGGTTTTCCGATTTATCTTGGTTATGTGGCGTCCCATGTGAATTTTCGATGGGATTAGATTGTTGGAATAAGATTAATGCATTTTCTAGTTTGATTTCTATGTGTAGTTTGAGGCATTTTTGCCAAGTAATTAGTTTGGAGTGTTTTTCAAGGAAAACTGTTTTGTTGTCCAGTAGTTAGTAAATTTTCTTATGAATTTTCAGATTGGTTGCTAATCACTAGATCGATATTACTAGTGATCTCCTCCCTTCCGAGTGTAGGCAAGACAGACAGAACAAGAGAGGGAGGCAGAGCAGAGAGATCACCGATCAATCCTTCATGGCAGGATTCCTCGATCGTGTGAAGGATAACTGGAGTGGAAATCTTACATACTACAAAAAGGTGTATGGCCGGGAGAAGTCTCTCCCTCCCTGGACCAATGCAGATGTCGATGAGTTCATCAAATCCGATCCTGTCTATGGCCCCCAGGTGTGCTTGCTTTATTTTCCCTCGTTTGATTTGTTCTATCTGGTTCCTGATGAGTGATCTGAAATGTCACCTGTTTTGTTTGAGGCAATTCTGGATGTAGTTATTTAGCAACAAATAGTCAACTATTAAATAGGTTATGCTGTAATTTTGAATATTGGATTTGGACCTTTGTTCTTTGTTTATAGATATAACATTAGCTTCTTCTTACTGTGGCTCGTGCATAGCATATATTTGCATTACCAGTTGACTTGAGGTTGTGTTTCCTCCACCCATGGTTGCTTTTGATCTCTGCACTTCAATTTCTTTTTATTTTTACAATATCACAATTGTTCATATTTAAATGCCTGAAATTTCATCGTATCAGGAAGTTTGCAACTATAGTGAAAAATACATGGAATGGGAAACATATGCAGACAAAGTAGCCCCAACTTTTAAGATAAGAGTCAGTCAACATTAATGACAGCTCTTAATGCCATCAGATCTAATATGCATGTTAGAGAAACAAACAAATCATATGGTTTTGTAATTTTATTTTGTCTTTATGACTTTTAATTTATCCGTATGTCTAGTCTAGCTCAATCTGGTCTTTAGATGTATCCTAAGGTAACATAGTTGGAGTCTAAAGGTGGATTTTTAAAGAGTTAGCACGATGGAATTCAGATCCAAATTTGAAGTGACTTGTTTGGGACCAAAGTAAGATATGAGTTTAAGAATGTAATAGAGAGGAGTGGAGTGTTGTGTGAAGAAATGAGAAGAATGGAAGAGTAAAAAAGAGTCATTGGAATGACATTTAGACCAGAAAATGGCTGGAAAATCCAGGTGATAGTCGGTTTTATTTTATTTTATTATAACTTATCTTATTTTATATATTATATCATACTTTGAAGCATCCACCTAGGCATTGCCTTAGTGCTAAGGCATGAATTAATCACATCTTGGTTGCTTGCATCACCTTGCCGTATTTAAGTGGATCTTTTGTCAGGTATACTTAACTAAATATATATATTTTTAAAAATTAAATGTTTTTCCTTGTAAAAAAATTCTAATAATTTTTTTTACGGAATATTAGTGAAATATGCAAAATTTATACATATATATGTACTACATTTTGTGTTTTGATGTTATCCTAGGATTATTTATGTATCTAAATATTTTTTAGGAAATAATAGAGCTAAAAGGATACATAATTTCTATTAACTATATATATAATGTCAATAAAAAGTGAAAAACGTGGATATTTAAATGGATGCTTAGGCACCTTAAAAGTATGTATTATGTATGTTATATAATATTATTTTATATATTAGTTACTTTTTTGGGCTTGATAGGCTAGCTATGCTTGGCTCAGGCCTAGCCTAGCTTGTCCACTGAATGGGCCAGAGCTGGGTCTTGGTCTCTAATGCTAATGGGGGCCTAATCTTCAGGCTCAGCATGGCTCATGTCCTGCTTGGGCCAGGCCAAAATCCCAAGTTAACTGGTCCAATTTTTACCTCTACATGAACAGGCGTGCATGTGTACATATACAACGAAAGAGAGAGAGACAGACCCCCACATGCCTCCCATCCACATACACATGCATGTATAATATTTGAAAAATTCTTTGCTACCCCATCAACTCTTTCAAAAAAGCTACCTTGTTAGTTACAATTGCTTATCTTAAGATTTAAATCTTAAAACCATATATTTAGTGATTCTTTTATACCCCATAGTATATGAGTGATTCTTTCACTGGTCCAATCTTCACTCAACATATGGCTCAGCCTTCATTGCTTCTTTTACAATTACTTATTTAGTTACAATTTTCTTGGGCCTCTCTATGTATGTATTTGAATATATGGTTATGGGTAAAGGATTTTTATACCCAAGAAAATTTATGGTCCACTCAAGGATGTTACTATGTATGTGACTCTTCCATAATATTTATATTGTCAATTTATAATTTAGGTAAATTTTCTTTGTAAGGCACGCCATCAAGAGGAACTAAAGGTGATGATGTTTTAACACAACCTTCTTTGTGGTTGCACAAATTTTTGATTTGAACAAATAGTCACCAAATCATGTATTCCTTTGTCAAATTATTGCTTTCATGAGAATAAGGCCTCTTTATTGTTTGTTGATGTTTTTAAGTAGCATACTATGCACAATTTCATAAAATGATATTGTTAACAGATGAAGCTCATAAAAGATGGGAAGAAGTTTATAGGAATCGGAGGTGTTCTTGGTGCTGCACATTTAGCTGGAATCTCTTGGAAGTATTCTAAAACTCCGCATGGTACCTGTATCTTTCCTCTCTCTTTTTCCTACATGGTTGTTGAATGCTCATTTACTTATCTATTTTATTCATAATCTAGATTTTGTTGTTATCACATGCCATGTTGGATGTCACAATTCATAAACAACATTGCAAAATGTTATTATTTTCAAGATGAGCGGCTCATTGGAATTTGATTTCAATTATTTAAGGTGGCTTACATTTGACCAGTTTTATGAAAAAGGAAGGCTATTTACAAGTTTTAGATTATGCCAAAGAAGAATACCTTGTACTATTTATGTCTTGCTATTAAGTTCGATGAGGTAGGATGATTCTCATAATAAGCAATAAGCGTCATCCAAAGGATGCAATTGCAAGAGAAATCAGAATGTCATAGCTTTAGTAGCCACTGTTGTTGAGTCAAAGAATCTTCATCTCATGGTACAAGCAAATTATAATAAGATTGCAGAAGAATATAGAGACCACACAGTACGACAATTGTCACATTTTGCATCTGTTGATAGATGTCTTTGTGGTCTAATTATATTTCTATAGGTTTTCTTGCTAGAATTATGTCTTGTGTGGGATCCAGGTACAGTTTTGGCTGGATTATTTGGAGGATTCTGTGGCATGATTTTTGGAAAAGAAGCTGCTAACCACTGGTACCAACTTTACAAGTATAAACCTGGGGAAGCTCAGCTAAGGTTCTTATATTGGTGGGAAGATAAAACTGCAGGTCAGTAGTCCTACTGTTTTGTTATTATAAATCTTACACTGATACCTACTTCAGCTCTTAAAAGGCAAGAATTTATTTTTTCCTGAGCATAGTTGTTAATGCGCCATAAGTGCTTGGGCTCATAAACACCATTTAAATATCTATTTTTAGTTTTACACGTGTGTGTGTGTGTGTGAATAATGATTATTTATACTTTTAGCTCTTGCATTTCCTAAATAATATTGAAATACATAAATAATCTTAAGATTACTTCAAAATACAACGTGTAATGATACCAATTTGTATATTTCAATAATGTACATAATCATCTATTTAGTAATCATGCATACTTCAGTAATATTCTATATATATATATGCAGAGAAACTTCAAAAACGTATATGTAATCAAACAGTGAAACAGATCCGATAGAAGGTATACTAAGACAAGGCAAGGTGAGCCATCTAGGTGGCTAGGTATTGTCTAGGTGCCCACCTTAATAAGTATGTTCCTGAGAATCGAATGTTATGGACTTATGGTCAAGTCTTTAACCTCCAGCCTTTACTGTCCTCAGAAGTCAACCAAATAATACACTACAATTTGAGATCTGTTGGTCATAATTAAATTTGAACTGTAACTAAATCTAATCATTCTCAGAAATAATTTACGAAAATATGAATGCACTTTCTAAATGGTTTTCTGACATGGTGACTGTTTACATATCCAGCCTAATCTTCGAACATTGTTAAACATTGGATGCATATTTTTTCATCCATGGATAGTAATCTGTTCTAATGTGAGGAATCCCTGTTACAGGAAGCAGCGGAGCATCTGCATAAAATTATGGTTGCTGATTAGTGCTGTTGTATGGCTGTGGCCTGTGGAGATTTGTCTCTTTCAAGTATCTCAACCCTTGTCTTTTTCTTCTTCTTTTTTCCTCCTAATAAAATGGACACATTTATTGTGCCTTAATTACTTAGAACCCACTTTATTGGATGTGTTAATTTTTTGCTTTTTTATGATACTTTTTTAACTTTTTAGGATTTTATAGTTTCTTGGTCTTTATATATTGAGTGGAGTAATTATGCAAAGTTAAATGGGATCCCATGTTAAGAGATAAGTTATGGAAATATTCTCTCGTGTTTTCAACATTGTCTTCATTATTTTATTTTTGTTTTCAATAAAAATCACTTAAAAAAGTTGCAAATAATATTACCTTTTTTTAATAAGTTCAGTTTTCTGAGAAATTGTTATCCTAATCATTATTCTAAATGCAACCTAAGCCTTACGTGGTTGAAGAACAGTTCACAAATGCCTTACGTGGTATAGCCATCGGCAAAAAAATGTCTAATTTTCTTTTTAACATTTCAACAAAGTGAATTCAAACCATTAGGCTAGTACATTTTATGAGCAGTGTTTCCTACGTGGTTTTTACGACGAATATGATTAAAGGTGTGTTTGTTGTAGAAGTAGAATTAAATGATATGAAGTTTTTTTTTATTTAAATTATATAATTTATGATATAAGTGTTTTAATATAATTTTTAGTTTAAAATATTAAAGTTATTTGATAAATATTATTGTGAACTGTTATAATATATTGTGAAAAATTAAGATGTAAAGTGAAAAATGCTTAATCAAATGAAACTTAAAACATATATTATGATACTTTGGAATCTGATCATATTAGCAAATTAAGATTTTATTTGATAATAAAATATTTTAGTTTTAACAATAGTAGAAAGTTGAAATTAAAAGTAATGAAATAAATAAATTAAAATTATAGGATAAATTGTCATACAGAAGTTTATGTATGAAATTTTCTACGATGATTTAACATATGAAAAATTGTGAAGAGTTAATTTTATAATAACAGTTTCGTCACCAAACGTCTAAAATATTAAGAGTTTACTTAGTGTGTCATCCTATATTCGTATGCTTTGGTGTGGGAAACTTTTATATTTAAGCATTTTACAAAAGTATTATTTTAGATGCAAATAATGTATATAGATTGGAAACTTAAAATATTCCTCAATCTATATTCTATATTATTTATTACAGTCAATCCGTGAGAGTTGAACCGAATGGTCAATTACCTTTATGTCTTTGACATTTCATAAATGCCCATTTAATTTATTATAATTCATATATTTATGTTAATTATCTTTTTAATTTTAATTTTAAAAATAATAAATTATTTATAAATTTGTTCATCAAACGGTGTGTTTTGTTTGGTACTTATAGAAAATTAATTTTATAAGTATCAAAATTTAAGTTATTTTTTTAAAAAAAGTATAATAAATAAAAAACTAAATAAGAGATTAATTGCATAAAACAGTACTAAGGTTCTGCACTAAAATTTACGTTAAACCAAAATATAAACATTGCCTACTCTAGAAAAAATATAGATCAGTTGAGAATTTAAAAATAAAATAGCATACCTTCATCACACAGAAATATGCAGAAAAATCTTAACAGAATCAAATTGGATTTTACAACATAAATGAGTGATCTTGCACGCGAGAGGACGACAGGCGTCGCGCGCGCGCGAGAGGGGCGGGACAGGCGGGAGTGCGGTGAGGTAGGTCCTGGGCAGGACCGGCGGGAGTGCGGCGGGGGTAGGTCGCGCGCACGGGAGGGGCGGGAGTGCGGCGAGGTAGGTCGCGAGCACGGGAGGGGCGGGCGGCGAGAAGGAGGTGATCGCGGGGAAGAAGGAGGTCGAGCGAGATAGGGTATTATCGTGCGATCTCACCGTTAGTTTTCTGTAGATATCTGTAGAGAATATTAGAAATGTAACTCTCGAATTACTGTTCTTTCTTTCTATTTCGAAGTGCTGTTACATCAGAAGCCGTAGCTAGTCTCGGTTCCAGGAAGGACGACATGTCGGTGGTGGAGGGCTGGCGGCAATGGAATTCATCTTTTTTTACCCTTGATGCAGTTTGAACCCCACCGCTCGTAATTTTGATTCTTCTTTGCGGTTTTCTGTTGTTCTCCCGAAGTTCCTTGATTCAAACCGCCGTCAACACATTGAGAGAGAACGGTTTCGTATGCTTAGGATCGGCTGGTGGGCCATCCAGCCCCCAAGGAAGAGGAAAACAGCGAGTTCTACGAAATCAGGCGGTAGAAGCAGCCTTGATCTGTTGTCGTACCCACCTATCGGGATTGTGGCCGTTGCTTTGCTCGTTGTCTTCTTGTACGAGTTGTGACTGAAATGAAAGCGAGCAGAACAGCATGCTCGTCTTGTAAGGCTGTTTGAAGAGGATGACGAGCTCGAACTCGAATTTGGTCTTCGAGATTAAGAGGTCTGTTCCCACTCCAAAATCTTGTTTTATTGTGGTAGTTTCGCTAACGCAAGGAAATGAGAAGTAGTTCAGTCAATTTATGCTTGCGAATCTAAATTTCAAATGGCATTGACTTGTGTAAGTATTTTATATATTGCCACAGTTTTTTCATGAAAATCAGCCTCATCTGTAGTTCCGAAGTATTTGTTTATCTTGTAGTTTCTTGGATGATCCTGTAAATCAAAATTATCTCATTTTATTTAACCAATAATAGTTTTTTTTGAGATGACTGCATACTTGCCGTGAATTTTGCCAGCAAAGCTTTGTGCGCTTTATTTATGAAGGCAAGAATAATTAAAAGTGATAATGACTTCCAGGTTAGACTATATTATTTGCATTGCATTAAACTATTAAATAATCAGGATACAGATACCAAATGATACACTAATGTGGGCTTGTGGAGGATGCAATTGTACTTAGTTTTACTTCCTCAAGTGGACTGGTTGTTATTCCCTTGCAACGATCAAAATGGTGAACATATCCTGAATTTGAATAATCGAGTTTATTCTATGTGAACGGTTGCTTGGATGGTGCAAGGATTTTATATCCTGAAAGTAAAATATAACACTGAAACTGGAAACATCCAATGCCATACAAAGCTTGATTATCTGGATGCTAGCTTTTATTGTGCTTAGGACATTGAGCTTAATTCTAGTTTGGTTAATTGTGTTCTTATTTTGTGTTTTACTTATAAGCATATTCGTTGACCTTGGTGCATTCTTTCTGATTTGCTTGTTACTGAGAATGCTGGCAGTGTGATTGTTGCCTAATGTGTAATAAAGGAACAGAGAAATTTTTCAATATGCTCCGAACCATTTCAGTTGAGGGTAAAGGAGCATTTGTGGCCCACTCCCATGATTCAAAAACTGTTAGTCCAAAAAATGAAAAAAAAGACTAAATTCTTCGAAAGTACCATAAATTGAAAGTTGAAATTTTGAAAAAAATTGAAGTTGTGTGTGGACCCTAGATCCAAACTGAAAATTTTCAGTTAAACCATAACAAAATAGCTCTAAGGGAATACATATTCTAGTTTCTAATGTAAGATGCTGCACATTACAATTGGGAATATTACTAAGGCCCATTTGGAATTGCGTTTCCAACATAGCTTTTTCAAACAAGCATTTTTTTACAAAAATGTGATTTTAGGTATGTCTTATGTTTGCACTCTTTTTGGAAATAAAACTTTTGTGTTTCAATTTAAATTCAATTTTTTTTTGAACAGTCAATAGGAATTGACTTATGGAAAAGCTATGGAAGCATTTCTTGAGTTTTCAGGTCCATCTTTGTACTTTTTTGTACAATAACAATAATCTGCGTTATAATCTCATTATGTGGGTGAACCACATGATTCCTTTTCTTATATATACTTCTATTTTGGTTAAATATTTGTTTAAATTATGTAAATTTAATTATTTTTTCTTAGTAGTTTCAGGTCTTCCTCTACTCCTTTTAATTTTTTTTAAAATAATCAATTATACTCTCTTAATTGACATCATTTGACCTTTTAAAGATATGACTAAATCATCTTAAGTTAACTTTTTCTTATATTTTCAATTAGTGTAGGTCCTATTCTATTTACAAGAGAATTATTTTTTTTAACTTATCTCTTATAATATTACCACTCATCCAAGCACTTGCATCTTCGCAATACTAATTTTTCACACATGATCATTCTTTATAGTTTGGTATTTTGAACTGTGAAGTAGAGCAAGGTGAATAATGATTTTATAGAATTTTCTTTTTAATTTTAAAGATATCCTCTTATCATATAATACTTTAGAAGTACTTTTCCACTTCATTCACCATACTTAAATTCTATGAATAGCATCCTTTATAATTTCTCTATTATTTCTTATTATAGATTGTAAGTATATTTTACTTTCATGAATATTATGCTCATTTGATTATATGCCTTCATCATTATTCTTATTTTTATTCAACTTACACCTCATATATTTGGTTTTTGACTTACTCAATCTAGGATCTTAGATTTTAAAGCATATCTCCATAATTCTAATTTAGAATTAATTTCTATCTTACTTTCATTAATTAAAACTATATCAGTAGCAAATAATTAGGGTATTTCTTCTTCTTTTTTTCAGTTTTTCATTCATAACTAAAATAGATAGGGTATGGACTTTGAGAGAATCCTTGATGTAAACCTCTTGCAATATCTATCACAATAGGTTTTTAGATACTCTATCACAGGTTTTCTTTAAAATTTTTTGTTAGTTGTCTAAATAAATGAATGTCCTTGTATTCTTTTGTTTTTATATAAAATTCACCAAAAAATTATAAACAGATTGCTTTCCATTAAACTAGTTTTTTTGAAAAATTTGAAATTCAACTGTTGTTTCAAAGGCAGCCTAAGATCCTAGCATGCTCAAATAATTCTGAATTACGAGTTTTGTGATGCTAAGATTCTTACATGCATATTCAGTGAAGACGGTGATACAGCTTGTGCCTTAACCTCGGCATATGAAGGTTTTGAAATCTGTAATCCCTTCTCACATTCCCCTAAACTGCATCACTTTAGTAAGTTATTGTGTTTCTTAATAAGTTTTTTGTTCATCATTTGTCATTTCCTTTATCATCTATTTGCATATATGCCTATTTTCTTCCCAGTGATCCTTTATGATCTGCTAAGAGACAACATCATATAAATAAGGCATCCTTGCTAGGAGTAGCAGTGGTTTTTCCTCTGTTCTTACTAGTGGAATGGAAATATGATGTTGAAGCAGAGAGGGACTACCGCCAATTGCCATCTAGCATACAGCCTGTTTGGAAAGTATTGTTAAATTCATCAAACTAATAGCAAGACATGTTCCACTGTATGTGGTGGTGTAGTAACAATCAAATGTCTGTCCTACATTCCTGTAACACATCTCTGTAAAGTCCACAAGCATTTTAATGTTGATGTTATGATATGTATATAATCTTGTGAACTCTCTGAAAAATGTTACCCGATCAATTTCTACAAGCATTTCTCTTGTATAGGGTTTTTATCTTAGATCTTGTGGCTTGTGGCTTAAAAGAAACTGCTGCAATGTTGCTTATATATGTGTACAATTGCTATGGTTGATTTTCCTTTATGGACCCACTTTAGGTATGTTGTCAGCTTTTCCATCAATATATTTGGGCAGCCATCATATTCCTGTTAGCGTGTAACATCTATCATTTCTTTGTTTCTCTTAAATAGGGGCATTCTTCTTATTTTGTGCAAGGTGATGTCACTGAGCTCCAATAATTCAATTCATTACAGTTGGAGCACTTCCTAAATTTTTGGTTGGCACTTTTGTGGTCCTGATATTTTGTTATTAGTCCAAATGTTTGATTTACTCTACCTCCTCAAGATTTTACATTTTACGATTCTTGATATGCTCAGTAATTTTCTCAAACTGAATCAGACAAGAGTGCTCGAAGATGTATACTTTGTAGTCACCAGACAAATGACAGGATGCAGAAATTTCCAAATGAAAGTATTAATGCCCTCGAAGCTCCTGTACCTTATCCTTTATATATATATTTTCTGGAATTTCACCTCTCCCACTGAAACAGGGATGTTGATTTTCTTGTCCGAGTAACAAATTTTCTTGTTTATCTGATTGGGAGATTTTTGTTTTCCATTAAGCTTCAGTTTAATCTCTGTTTTTTTTCTATTCTTTTATTTATTCTTATGTTTCTTTCTTTTTTCACAATTCTGCTTCATGAAAACAGCAGGGTTCTGAGACAGTCCAGGTTGTAGGGGAAAACTCCTCGTCTGATTATGTTAGTGCATGTTGAAACATGCTTTTTATTTGATGTAAAAGTTATGGTTCATTCCTTCTAGTCTCTATGATCCATGGCCCATGCACATGAATCTCGTTGCCTCCCGAAGAGGCACAACATCACAGGTAAGATGAAGTATTATTTCAGAACTTGGAGCATTTTGGAACAACGTTATGGCCTGCCTGGAACATTTCCTTCTTTTATCATCGAGTTTGGTAACTGGTAGCACTCACTTTCTTGGGTCTGTGAATTTTTTTGATAACTGTTGGAGTTTTTGTTTTAATGTAAATCTAAAATTTCTTTTCGATCTTATAATGAAATAGAAGATCAAGTTGTGTATTATCTCATTGTTGTTTACTGGCATGCTATGATTGTCCATTCTTGAAATTACATTAGCACAACTACTTACAAGTGATCCGTAATTATAGCTTCCTTTTGTTTCATTAAAATGTTGAAACGAGGTGTCCTTCAAACCAAGTTTTCCCTTTTTACCTTGACATCGATTGTAAAATGATTGGCCTGCAATTTTTTTAGTACCAAATGCGTACTTTCCTTGTTTACAGAATAAGCTTCCATGATGCATGACTACTTAACTCCAAAGCATGCCCTTTTATGCATGAAATTCCAATTGTGTGTAACTAAACTTTTTAACTTTTTTTTTCAGTAAACATGCATCTTCCCCGTAGAGGTGTGTGAGCCCAGAAGTTTCTACCATTGACCCAAACATGAAAGTCTCACATGGGAGGTATGGTCAAGTCTATTGTAAATGAGATGGTGCAGCAGGATGATGCCAACATGTGCAATAAATGAGTAGGGACTAGGTATTAGAAGATTGGAAAAACCTGCATGTATAAAGATAGCTTACACGTATACAAGTTTTCCTGTGTGATGGATTCTCTCTTTTTGTTTGCTTTTCTTTATTTTTCTTATTTCCACTCTTTCCTCTTAAACCTGGTTCCTATATGTGGCAGTATTCTTCACATGTCCAATGCGGTGGCAGAGAAGAATCAGGGCACGTATGGTGACGATGACTTTAAGTCTTTAACAAAGGAGATGGTGCAGGCTGCAACCCTACACACTAGTGGTCCAAACTCTTAAATTAAATCCAAGTTAAAGTGTGACAAGGAAAGAAAGTTGTGGACCAAAGCAGACAGGTACGGTTGAAGGTTTAATTTCTAAGGAAGAAAAAGGGCAAAGGGAGGGATCATCAACAAAAAAGAAATGTTTGTCAAAAGCTGAACTATTGCTTCCACTGAGGCCTTGGATGTGACCATAGTGAAAGAAGATGGTCGGAGAGGTCAGTCGTGGTGTATGACCATAGTGCAGTTGATGATAATGGATTAATTTCCGGAACCGAATAAAAAGCCTAATGAGGTTTAGGAGGCCAATAGCTTGAATGCAAATGGTAAAGTGGAGTCAAGTAGTTTTTGGGTCATCAGTTGAGAGTGCTGCTTTCAAACAACACGTTTTGTTGGTGTCCGGAGTTGGAATAACATGTACTGGTGCAAATAACTTTTTTTTTTTTTTTCTTACATCAACGGTAAGGGCTCTAATTGTGGTGGGTGACCCAGGAGAGGAGTCCAGCAAGCATAGAAAACTTCCAAACATACATCAGGTTGGAATGAGGAAAAGATGGCATGCTTTTACAAGCATCTGGTTATCCTCATCTGACATTGTGACACCAAAATGTCCACCCAAATAAATCCTTGATGTGAGCAAGATAACGACTCTATGTAGATCAGGGGTCCACTATATATATATATATATAGAGAGAGAGAGAGAGAGAGAGAAATGGCTTTGTCAATAGTTATAGAAGTTATTTCTGTAAGTAAACTTTTCGATCATTTCTTTACATTTAGTGTAAACGTTACAGTTATCTGTTATATAAACAACGAAATTTTATCTATTGATCATGAGATCGACAAGTACCTACAGAAGTAGGTTCTATAGGTATCTATAGAACCTGTGAACTTATATATATATATAATTTTAACTATTGATTTAAAGCATCATTCAAAAAATAATTCTTGTACGTGTTGTCAACTAAAGAGCATTTTCTCATATATATATATATATATATATATATAACAACAACAATCAATGAATGAATGAATAATTAATTAGTTCCACTAGATGAGATTGACTAATGGTCAGTCTAATCACAAACAAAAATTATCAGGAAAACACCAACAATATTAGCTAATTAATAAGGTTTAAGTTATGTTTCTTGCATGGTTTTTTTACTTAGTATTGTTTAGCATATTTCTATAAGCAATTAATGGTCTTGTTTAGTTGGTGCAGCATTTTTTCACTGTTTTTAGTAAAATAACCATGGTACTCTTTATGTAATGTATGATATATTTTATGCTTTAACTATAGTACTCTTCATGTTGCAAATATAAATATTTTTCATTTATAGTTGGTACTGTACGTATATAAATATATAATACAAATAAAATTTATAAAACAATATATTATATTAGATATACATATTATCGTAATATATTGATGTATTATGTTAATTAATAAAGGAGATTGGTTGGTGAGAGAGAGAAAGTGGAAGAGAGAAAGAGAACTAATCTAGGCTAGATGAGATAAAGGCATCATTTGTCTGAACATTTTGGTATTATGCGACTACATTTTTTACTATGTATCATTACATTCTATAATACATTTATCAAATAATTTTTACATTTTTTACTATTTATAAAATAACATTAATATCATTATATTTTTATCGTAAATTGTAAATTTTTTTGAAAATCTTGAAACTCATCTTACCTCTGCCCAGATAAACGATGCAAAAAAAAAGTTACGTTGAAGTCATGTATATATATATCATCCTTTAAATCATTAACATTTTTCAAATGCACGCCACTTACATCTCTTTCTTCAACAATATTGTGAACTTAATTGTGAAGTATGTATGTATCATCATCTTGGCTACAGATTAATTAATTAGGAACCTAAACTAAAACTTAGCAAGTTTAATTTCTCCACCCAAACCCTAATTAATCTTCTCGGGAAATTAAGCATTTTGTTGGTTAATTTGTTGATACCTTTCCTCCTGCTAGTTATCAAATTTTCATTCATGCATGTCGTCTTCTCTGCACGCCACTCCGATGGGGTGAAAGAGATTTGGGGGAATCCCAAACCCTAGCACGAAAAAGGGAAGAAGGGAAAGGGACGTCGGTTGGCCGGCCGGGCTAGGGTTTCCTGAAACGGTTGCATGGGGAAGCGATGGTTTCACTTTCACGTGCCCGTCACCGTCATCGCCATTTCCTGCGCCACAACCACAGATTAATTTATTATATATATATATATGTGTGTGTGTGTGTGTGTGTTTTTTTTTTTTTTATTACGTGACGTACGTACGTGAATTATATAAATAGATTTGTGGGAGAGAGCTGGATAATAAAACACGCGGCATATCCAAAGCTCAAAGATTTGTTGCCTTAATTGGTTTGCCAGTACGTGTGCAGGGTCGATCGCCCGCGATCTCAAAAACACCACCATTATCACGATTCCCTACCACAATTATCGCATAGTGAAATAAATTAACCATCAGAGAAAGAATGTTTTATATATTGAATTTAATTTATTTCTTATATTTATTAATATAAGACTATTCTAATAAGTACACACCTCCAGCTTCCGCAACTTCTGGCCTGAAACCCTAAACCAGACGGTGATTGGCATGCTTGATTGGGAAAGTTGATTGATCAATCAACATACATAATGTGGGCAAGTTGGAAACCAACGCGACCATGCTTTGTAGATCGATCTCGGATTTGGACTCTCCACCAAAGTTTTCTGGACAGTAGTACGTAGTTAATTGGTTCCTTAAAAGCCAGTGGTGGTAGCTTTTCTGTACAAGCTAATTACCATCGTTCATCGTGGTGCGTGGAAGATAGATAAAAACAACGTAGGGGTAAAGAAAGGAAGGTTGAATTGAACGAGTACGTACACACTTATTTCTTTCCCTCCATACAACATTTAATACAAAACACATACATATAATCAATTTAGGAGGAGTTTATGCATTCCAAAAGTATAGAAAATGGTGAGAAATAATGAAAAATTATAAATTAAATTTGTCATCGTTTCTTGTTATTTTCGTACTTTTCAAAAGTACAAACTCTTATTTACAGTGAAATTCAACCAACTTTTGTAATCATACATACATTATCGTATCAGTATTTGTGTATCTAGAATTAATAGAAAATTATGTAAAATAATAAAAATTTTAACTAAAATTTTCATTATTTTATGTAATTTCCTATTAATTCTAGATGCACAAACACTACCTAAGATGCAATCATCCACAACCACACCCATGCATAGTCACTCATGAAAGGCTGTGACTACACATGTAACTAACTCACTTATTCACGTACATCAATAACTAATTAGTCTAGAAAATAGAAAACCATGACTATGTATATATCTGAATCACATTTTAACACATTCCATCCTTATTATTTCTTCGGAGAACTAATTAACTATTTTTACATTGATTAATTAGAGTGTAGGATCGAGTTATTGAATCTAGATCTAATTATTATTTATTGTCAACTAATTTTAATTAATGGGGGGGGGGAATGGGTTTGTGTACGTTGTAAATCTTAAAAAAAGAAAATTTTGAAAAAATTTATGGATTTTCGGATATTTGTGTATTTTAGAAAATTTAGAATAATTTTAAATTTTTCTATCACTACAAATATAATTTTTTTTGTCATTTTTCACCTGTTGGTCCAAAAAACTACTGCGACACACTTTCTTAACTTTGTGCGTCTTGTCAAATCTGTTTCGATTATTATTAAACTTGAAGGTATAAAAAAAATGTGAAATTATATTTGAAATGTTAAAATATAAAAAATTTATAAATTTTTTTAAATTAATTTTTTAAAATTTTCGTAATATTACAAAACAGTCTTAACAAATTTTCTATTTCTTTCCTTTTTCTTTTCATAAATTTTCATTTCTTGAATTTCCCATGAGCAGTCTCTCCCTCGTTGATGATGCATTCATTCATTTGAGTTGTGATTTCACGTGCACGCAGTCTCTCCTTTGTAGGGGTTTATATCTACGAATATTTTTTACCATTTTTACTTTTCAAATGTTGCCAGCTTCTTTTAAAGCGCTCTCTCTCTCTCTTGTTGTAAAGTGTAGCTGGTGGGTGTATAAATGTAGCAAAAGCCCAGTGTTCATGGGAATCTGGGGAAACGTGGCTGGTCCGCCCAAAGCTGAGCTGAGAAACTGAGAGCTGTTTTGGAAAGACAAGAACTTCCATCCATAGTGTTGTGGAATTGGTATGTGAGATGATGAGCTACAAATCATCCGGTTGCTTTCTTTCGATCTTTCTCTTCGTAATAATCTGCATGCCACTCTTTCTGCTCCCCCTTGCTTTCTAGTCATGGAAGAAGAGCTAGTGCTGCCTCCACATAGCTAGCAAGGGCTTTACTTCGTGGATATAAATCATGCACCTGTTTCTATATCTATCTGTCTGTGCTTGTGTTCGATCGCTTGTTGCATTTCTGCTTTTGTTTTGAGAGGTCAGCCAATTGCCGCTGTCTCTGGATCTTGAGGGAGCTGCAACTACGAGTGTTACTAATTGAAAGGAGGTCTTTTGATCGGTCCAAGTGCAACTAAATAAACTTAGATTGCACGATATATGTTCTCTTCCTCAACCTTCTAATTCTTTCTTTTTTCTCTGTTCAAATGTGATCTATTGTGTTTGTTCTTTGTTCAGAAGGAAAAATATTGCTGGTTCTTTGATCAAGCCATCTATCGAAGCCCTTGCTTGGCTCCCGATCGATCTCCAGATTAATTGCATGAACCAATCAAGTCCTTTCTTACTAATTTGTCGTTGCTGTGCTTTACATTTTATATAAAGTGCTCAATTTATATTTTAGGTTTTTGAAAAAATGATCTTTTTTTCCTGCATCTATCTTCTCTTGCAAATTCATATATATATATATATTATATATATATATGTCTGAAACAAAAACAAGCTTCTGATCACATGAAACAGAAGGAGCTAGGAGAAGGGGTAGAGAATATTCATCCTTATATGCTGCGAAAATTCTGCAGTTCTTTCTCGGTCTGAGCATCGATCTTAGATTTAAGTAGATCTGGTTCAATAAGGTAGAGGCAACCAATCTTCCGAAAATAATCAATATCACATGCACACGAGGAAGATGCATGGTAAGAGTGAAGCCTCGAGAAGAAGTATGGTTAATATCCTAAAATCTGGTTTTGCTCACACTTTAATTTCCTCTGTAATTAATGAAATTGATGAAGAGCAAAAGCAGGCTGAAGAGTTGTACATTTGGGATTAGCTTAATTTGCTGGGATTTACACACCAACAGTGCCATCCATCACTTGGCCCAATGGCACCCAAGGAGTGAACAATAGTACTAAAGCTGCACAGACTTCTGTGCCTCAACTGTAGCAAACTAAGCAGCAAAAACTTGCACCGTGCGGATCGTTCACCAATCTTATTTATCTACTTTGAGAGTGAATTTTCAGGTGAATGATTTTAAGACGGAAGGAAAAAAGTGATTAGTAAAAAGTGGATTAGAAAATACTTTTAAAAGTTAAGAGCAGGAAGAAGTGAATGATGCCTAATTGGCTCCCTTTCATGATTCACACCTGCTCCTTTCAATCACCGGATCGCCTGTTCTTCCTTAATTCTCCCACCATATATCGATCGTTGACCATTCTGTTCCTATGCTTGATTAATTCTCTTTTCTTTGTGTCTTGCAACGCGAAGATGAAAACCCTAATCGATTCTTCTGGTCTCCTTTCTTTATCAGCTCTGGAGGAGGCCGGAAGAGGAGGTAGGGGGCTGTGGGAATTCGACCCAGATCGAGAAGGATGGGGAGAGGAAAGATCGAGATCAAGAGGATCGAGAACACCACCAACCGCCAGGTCACCTTCTGCAAGAGGAGGAACGGCCTCCTGAAGAAGGCTTACGAGCTCTCCGTCCTCTGCGACGCCGAGATAGCGCTCGTCATCTTCTCCAGCCGCGGCCGCCTCTACGAGTACTCGAACAACAGGTACACACAGCCGCCACACACAGATATATATATATACATACATATATATATGTGCCTGTTAATTATTATTACAATCAGCTTGACCAAAAATATCGATTAGCTTAACTGGGTCTTGTTGGTAATATTTGATATGTACTTAGTAAGGTATCTAAGCTTGATTGGTTTCCTTATTTGATCTACTAAGAGAAGTTTTAGACGGGTTTGCTAGATATATGCAAAGGAGATCGAAACAATAATTAAAGACAGGATTTTGTTTTGCAGATTGCCAAGGAACAATGAATGCTTGTATATATATATGTATACTTGCTTACTGAGAATTAAAACCTTCATGCATATATATATATGTATGTATGTATATGTGTGTGTGTGTGTGTATGTATGCCTCTTCATATATGTTTCCCTTTAAACGGTAGATCCGATGCATTTCAGAAGAAACCCTAATGACTCAATTCAGAAAAATCTTTAAATGACAAAGACAAATTGAAGTATGTTTTGCAGTTCCACATTAATTTCCTTCTTTGGAATCTGAGAAGGAGGGATCGATTATTTTCTGTTCAGTACTTGGCTTATATATCCTTAGCTATCTAGCTAGCTAGTTCATTGGTTTTTCAATATATTACAGACCTGCTTGTTTATACATATTTCAACTGCTAATGGTACTTACTAGTTTGATGGGTGTATATATATATATATATATATTTTTTCTGTATATCCTGGGGGCAGTCAATTAATCTATTGGAATAATATACTTTGGTTGGTTCTTCTGGAAGGTATTTTTTCATAAGAATAAATTATGTATATCCTTTTTGTAAGAATTTATATGCTATTATTGCTTATGTTTTTTCTTCTCTGTGGTAATCCTCCATCATCCTTAATTTGGTCTTAGTTTATAACAAAAAGCAGTTTATATCATTTAATTAGTTGTGTGTGTATATATAATTATATATACACAAAGTTATAACTTTGTTTTTGGATATGGTAAAGGTTGTATCTAACCTATAATGATAGATTTGTCCTTCACTATGTCATAAATAATGTAATGATATGTGTGCTCAAGAGAGAACACAAAGCATGTAAAACGTATCTGACCTCTACTTTTATCTTCCTCCTGGATTAGTTTTCAAGCTTTAATTTTGGAAGCTAGCCATGAGGAAGGTCTGGCCCTTAAAATGTGAGCATCCATTTCGAAAGTGTTCGATAAATTTCCTTTTGGGTGGCTGAGATAATCATGAGATCTGCAACTTTCCCAAGATTTGTTTCTTACAAAGCTACCTTCTTCTACCCACTCTGTGCCCACGGAAGCCATTAATATGATTGACCTGTACTAGTTCCTATGGTCCTTCCTCTTTGCCCTTTCTTCTCTTGTCTTCACAAGCCAGCAGCTTGTACAGCTCTCAATAATCTCTCTCTCTCTCTATCTCACTGTTAGAAACAGAAATCAGTATTGTTCCATTGACCTGTATGGCATAAAGCTCTGAATCCTTCTTTTGAATATGATCCCCAGGCTAGCACAAGAACTTCGATCGATCTTCTCTTCTCCAAGTTTCTGGTGAGAATTTGTGTGATGGGTACCTGTCAAAATTAAGTAAAGTTGTTCTCTTACTCTCCACCCTTTGAACACTAGCTGGGTGCTCTTGAGTCTTCATGGCTACCATAGCGTCGGGACTCCGCTGCTTTCCCTTTATACCACCTACAAGTTGCGCAAGGCGTCGGCTTCGCAGTTTCCATTTCGGTGCACCTCCCTCCCCCCCCCCCCGCCTCGAAACCCTAAAAAAACCAGCCGTCCCATCCAAAGATTGCGCCTTTCCGTCTTCTCACTTCCAGCACGAACAAGGAAACTGCTGTCTTCTGGTGGGCTTTCCACTCCAATGCCAGTGACCCATGTGCTTATTCTTCTCTCCACAAGACACGGCATAGAGTTGTTCACCTAAAAAAACCCTGCGTAGAGTTTTTCATTTCTTCTTCCTGGATTATTGACTGGCCGGTCTCCACCCGAATGATGAGTTATGGTGCTACTGTTTCCATTGCACCATGGAAGGAGAAGTGAATCAGGGGTTTGAATTAATGCTGCTTGATGTGCCATTGCCTGCATCTTAATTTTTTTTTCTGCTTCTAAAGGTATTTATAACTTCATATACGATAATATTTATATTTTTTAATTTACTTTTATTATTATCAAGATTATTCTTTTTTTTCTTTTATTTTAAAATTATTCTCTTAAAAATCTTTTTTTTTTTCGCTCCGTAACGTGAAAGTGAAAAAAGAACAAGGTGTTATCATGTCACTCTCTCATGGTGATTAGGGGTAAGCAATAAGTGAGACTATTTATCTCAGTTCTTCTTCTCAGACGTTTATGTTATTTTCAAGTTCAAGTCATCGAAGTAAATGATAGAGAAAAGTCATGTTATATAATTAATTAGAAGCAATATGTAATAGACATTAAATGTCTATCATTAATGTAATTAATATTATTAGGTTGTAAGTATACACTTTACCATTGTAAATTTTCTTTATATTATGTTTGCATTTTTTACAACCTTGAAAGTTTCTTCTTCTCATTTCACTTTTTGTTCACATTACATATATGCAACCACTTTTATTTCCCTAACATGGTATCAGCGTTAGGTTCTTCATGACTTTATCTATCTATTATATCCATCTACCTCAATTATGAACCAATTTATTGAGTACATGACTAAAATTTCCTTAAATCTAATATAAAATCCTAATCAATCTATCAAATTTGATTTTCTCATTAAAATATTTTCTAATGAATATCTTTATTGTAATTACTTTCTAACTAATCAAACCATCTAATAAATTTCCTTTTATTATCACTTAATCCCTCAACTAATTAATCCATTTTCCTTCTTTTTATTTATAACCCTTAATTAACAGCAATAGGCAGAGGTACAATTTGAAACCATTTGGGTGTATATATATATGCAATAAAAAATGAAAATTTCTAAAATGGCTACAACATTAGGATGCAAAATTTAAAAAAATGGAAGACAAATTATATATTTGAAAAAGAATTAAAACTACGTCAGTGCATAGCCATTGTAGATTATTTATTACCGTGAATTTCACTAATGAATGTAAATTAAAGAATTACACATATATCCATGTGTCCACGTTACCTTATATTTCAGTTAGCTTAATTAATTGGGGTAGTAAATTTCTGATATTTCATATATTATTTTTGATATTACCCTTGTCTTTCTACTGATATTTAGCATAAAATCAACAATCGAGAGGTACAAGAAGGCCCATGCTGACAGCTCAAGCTCAAGATCCATTGTGGAGACTGACACTCAAGTAATTATATAAGCTACGTTCTTCAGCATTAATTATATATATATATATATATATAGTTGCATATTCCATATTTAATTTTCCCATCAATTAATCAAATTCAATATAGAGATAGATGTTTGATTCTCTTGGTATGCATTCATTTAGATTTCATGAAATTACAAATTATTTCCTATATATGTGTGAAATTTCTCTATGAAAACTTACTCACTTTCCTCCATCGCGATCATTTAATTTGAATTGTCAACATGATTTAATGCAGCAATACTATCAGCAAGAAGCATCCAAACTGCGTCACCAGATTCAAATCTTACAGAATGCAAACAGGTATATACCACATTCAAATTATTGTTTATTAGCATAAGTACAAGCATTTATTTGTAGTTTCAGTTCTAATTAAAAAGTTGCACTTTTGTAATTTTATATTTAATTATGATATGTGATTTTAAAAGTCAAACAGTCTTATTACTGGTTTCTTAATTTCTCGATCTTTTATATATTAATTATCAGGCATTTGATGGGGGATTCATTGAGCTCCTTGACTGTTAAAGAGCTCAAGCAACTCGAAAACAGACTTGAACGAGGCATCTCACGTATCAGATCTAAGAAGGTGGGTAATTAATTAAGTTTTTTATAATTTTATTTCTTTATGATCGTTGATTCGCCTCGAACTCATGATGTTTATATATTTTTAATTTGTTCTTCTCCCTT